>CM056057.1:118970946-119259777 GCA_029574335.1 Rana kukunoris
ATGAAGCAGACATCGATCACATGGTCAACTTTGTCTTTGAAGTCAAGTAATTCTTGTACCATAGTCTTATCCTTTTCTGGATTAATCACAATTGTGCTGCCAAAAGCCTGAAAAAGAATTGGAAAAATTCTACTCAAAAGAAGGTATTAGAATGTAACAAATGCTGGTAAAATAACTGGCACCTAAACCTCTAAAATATCCTAGTACGCACCATAAAAACAATTTTCTTGAAGTCCCTTGATGGACAAAAGGACACCTAAAACATTCCAGGATAGATTGCCATCTTTAGGAGGATTGGGACCATACAATAAATGTAGGCCTGGAATATCCCCTTCTACTACCAGCACGCCTTAGTGTGTAGCCAAGCAGTACTGAGGGGATGATCATAATAAATATACAAATGGGAGAACTTTGTCCCTCAGTGAACTTTTATTGTAAAATCCTAAAATTTCTTCATCGTTCATTGAGGGACAAAGATGGCTAAAAACCTTCAGGACCTCCCAAAAGCAGTCCAACTGAGGGGTGCGCAACTCAGCACGAAACCACTAACAGGTTAAACAACATGGGGATTGCCTGCAGCTCAAAAAGCTGGCATCAAATGAGGCTGCAATGTAGAACATCCAGGTGTCTACAGAAGACCAGGTGGCAGCCTTACAAATCTGGGGAGCCACTGCTTAATGCCAAAAAGCCCAAACAGCGCTCAAAGTTTCAGCAAAGTGAGCCTTATCAGGTTCAACCTTTTCCTGTCCCTTAAACCCATAAGCTTGTATAATGGCATGACCCACCAAGAGATGTAGAAATTAAAAGCTGCAGCATGTTTTCAGGGTCCAGTAGGGATTACAAGGAGGAAATCAGTAACTCAGCAAGAAGCAGTGGCTGAGTAACACTTTAAGCCCTGGTTCACACTGGTGCGTTTTGACATGCGATTTGGCATGTCAAATCGCATGTCAAAACGGCGGATTTTGCCGCAAATTGCCGGCAATGGCAGTGTCCTAATCGGTGCGACGCTGCATCTGCGGCATTGCACCGATTTCAAAAAGTAGTCTCTGTACTACTTTTTGCGATTTCAGCCTGCGATTTACATTGACATCTGTGCAGAAACCTGCACAGATGTCTCTGAAATCGCGGCTGAAATCGGGACTGCCGGGCGGGAGTGAAATCGTGCGAGTTCAGCTGAATTCGCACTGCTTCACTCCCGCAGCCCAGTGTGAACCAGGGCTCACAGTCTGAACCAAATTCAGGAAAATATAATTTTGGTGAGCTAAAGCTGGAAAGAGGGACAAAAGGAAGAACAATCTCCTGGTTGAAGTAGAAGGCAGAAACTATCTTAGTCAAGAAGGAAATCATGCGCCTCAACATCTCATTGTCACTATGCAGATCTAAAAATGGTCCCCTTGCAGGAGAAGGCTGCCAGTACAGAAACTCATCTTGGAGACGTGATGGGCACAAGAAACACCTTGTGGGTGTTGAGAAGAGAGGAATGTTTCAAACAACTATTTCTGAAGCATAAAAAGAACAGAACCGGATAAAATGCTCACCACACCAATGCTCCACACCACACCACATTAGACCCCTGTACAAAGGTCTTAGCGTGAGAGGCCAACGGTCACAAAAATAAAAAAGAACAGAAACCAGACCCTTAGGGAATCGATCAGTATATCAGCTGATTTTTAGCATATTTTAATTAATCGACATCGGCCAATTGTGCTGCAAATTAGGCCAATACTTGCAAATAACTTCTGTAATAAAAGTCAATGCAAGTTGCCTGAAATCTCCCCGTCAGACTTGAGTCCCTCCTATCTGGGCAGCCTTACAAGTCTAAAAACATCTAAAATGATGCAAAGAGATACAATAGAATTGATTTACTAAAGGCAAATCCACTTTGCACTACAAGATCTGGTGATTATAAGTGCCATTATTGCGTCAGTAGGAATAGGCCAAAAAAAAACGCATCAAACTGCTAGAAAGTTGCCTGCATGAGTCAAGCAGCAAGGTCCAGCACATGTCCTAAGGAAAAAAACAACTCAGATAAGCAACTTGACCAGGAAGACAGGCATACCAGGATCTAGTCGTTTGAAGAGGGCCCAACAACCACAATTATCAGGGTCAGGAGAAACAAGAGGTGACAAAGTGAACTCATACATCAGGGATCCTCAAACTACCGCCTTCCAGCTGTTGTAGAGCTACACATCCCATGAGGCATTGTAAAACTGACATTAACAGACATGACTAGGCATGATGGGAATTAGGGTTGTCCCGATACCACTTTTTTGACACCGAGTACAAGTACCGATACTTTTTTTTAAATACTCGCCGATACCGAATACCGATACCTATCACCTAGCAATAGTAGGTAAAGGGGTGGTTTGGGGGAGTTGGATGAGGCTGGGGTGAAGATGTGCTGACTGAATGACTGGAGCTGGGCAAACTGGTAACTGAGGGGAAAAAAAAGGGAGGAGGGGGAGAGGATAGAAAGAGGGAGGGAGAGAGAACATGGGGGGGGGGGGATGATAGAGAGAGAGAGGAGGGGGAGGGAGGAGAGATGAGAAAGGGATGGGTAATAGAAATAATGGTGGGGACGGGGGGATAGGAGAGTTAGAGGCAGTGGCGGCTGGTGATCAATTTTTGGGGGGCACAAACGGAAAAAAAAATCAATTGCAGCCTCACTGTGCCCATCAATTGTCACCACTGTGCCATTAATTGTCACCACTGTGCCATGCCATCAAACCCAGCCACTGTGCCCATCAATTGTCCCCACTGTGCCCATCAATTGTCACCACTGTGCCATGCCATCAAAACGCAGCCACGGTGCCCATCAATTGTCGCCACGGTGCCATGCCATCAAACGCAGCCACTGTGCCCATCAATTGTTCCCACTGTGCCCATCAATTGTCGCCATGGTGCCACGCCATCAAACGCAGCCACTGTGCCCATCAATTGTCACCACTGTTCCATGCCATCAAAACGCAGCCACGGTGCCCATCAATTGTCGCCACTGTGCCCTGCCATCAATTATCACCACTGTGCCATGCCATCAATTGTCGCCACTGTGCCATGTCATTAAACACAGCCACTGTGCCATCAATTGTCACCTATGTGCCATGCCATTAGTTGTCACCACTGTGTCTATCAATTGCCACCAGTTAGCCCCCTCAAAAAATATCAGGGTGTTCTGAGCTCCTCCCCCTGCCATCCAGACACGTGGTCTCACCTACACTGCAAGTGAAACTGATACACTACCATGGTTTCACCTGCAGCCGCACAATAAGTGCTCCTTCTCCATAGACATGCTGGAGATTGTAGTCCCATAGTCCCGCCCAGCCTCCGCCTCTATCACACACAGCCATCTACTCACCGTGCATTACTTCTTCCAGGGCTCCCGAGTCCCGCTACTTCCGCCTGCGGGTCCTCCTGTTCTCTGCACTTGAAGTTATGTGTCGGCACTCGGGAGAGAAGAAAACTCCGCCGGACACAAAACTTTACCGAGACGAGGCTGCCAGGGACAGCGGGGAGCAATTTAGGAACCATGGTGGCACCCTGTATCTGTGTCAGACCAGCGACCAGCGTCCAGCGGGGAAGGGGGGGCGGGTCTTAGAGCTTTCAGCTGCTGGACGGACACAGATACAGGGCATGGTTCCTGTAATTGTTCCCACGCCGCAGCGATCCCCCTCACTGTTCAGTACCCCTCAGTAGTGTCCCGACTCCCGCAGCTTGCTGAGGCATCGGACCCAGGGACAGCGCGGGTCCATCGGCTGCCCACGTTACGCCCGTGCTCCCCACACAATTCTCCCACAGTGCAACTGACTAGAGGGGAAGAGGAGGTGGGGAGGAAAGGACACGCGATTGGTTGTCAAGGAAGCGGCGGCTCCGTTCCTTAACAACCAATGATTGCCAGCATTTTTTCTTTACTTTTTAGCTGTTAGCAGGGAATTCCTGCTGAGAGCTGAAAGTACAGCGCCGAAGGTATCCGTTTTTGGTATCGGGGCATTTGCACGAGTACCGATACTCTTGCAAATGCTTAGTATCGGCACCGATACCGATACCAGTATCGGTATCGGGACAACCCTAATGGGAATTGTAGTTCCTGAACACTGCACATTAGTGAAGAAGAAAAACTACATGTTTGCAAAATTTTATAACTATGACATTTTTTTTTTTTTTTTAAATGTTATCTTTGTTTTTTAAACAAAAAAAAAAAAACTCAGTAGTGATTAAATACCACCAAAAGAAAGCTCTATTTGTGTGAAAAAAATATCATTTGGGTACAGTGTTGCATGAATGTGCAATTGCCAAAGTGCGACAGCGCTGAAAGCTGAAAATTGGCCGGGGCAGGAAGGGGGTATAAGTGCCAGTAAGCAAGTGTTTATTCTCTTTGAGGTTTGTGTTTTCCATGGAAGGCAGAGCAAAATAATAAAGCTAAAGTAGCTCTCCTTTAAGATAATTTGGTAAAACAGGCAGGCTGGTAGTGGAGGGATCATGGGCTGGTGTACAGTTTGTGAAAATTTGCCAGTGTCAATAGCTCCTCCATAGGTGGCAGCATAACCCCAATGTTTTTGGCATCCCATGTCCTTCAATGGATGAGACCACCACTTGATCCAATTCTATACAATTTTTCCAAGACAAATTATCTACCTTGATGTACTCGATCCAGTGCTGTAGAAGGACTTGCACACCGCCTCGGACTCTACTAAACAGCTGGTACAATAAGGAGAGGTCCTGTATTCGGTTTTCGTCCAAAAGATGATTTAAACCTTTTTATGGACAAAGTACAAACTTAAAACCATAGAATCAAGGTAAACAATGAAACATACACACACTAAAAAGCTAGTAGCTATAAATGAAAAGTCAATTGAAGTAACACATACAGGGGTGCAAGACTGCATTTGGGCAGCATTAGTTGCACAAAAAAAGTGAACCTCTGAAATCAGTCATTGTAGTAAAATTTGGAAAACAGGAAGCGCCACCTAAAGCCCTGTACACATGATCGGATATCTGATGGAATCTAATCCGATGGATTTTTCCGTTGGATATCCGATGAAGCCGACTCATCAGCCTGGCCTACACACTATTGGTCAAAAAAACACACTATTGGTCAAAAATCCACACTATTGGTCAAAAATCCACACTATTGGTCAAAAATCCACACTATTGGTCAAAAATCCACACTATTGGTCAAAAATCCACACTATTGGTCAAAAATCCACACTATTGGTCAAAAATCCACACTATTGGTCAAAAATCCAACGCAGTGACGTAAAACACTACGACGTGCTGAGAAAAATTTAAGTTCAATGTTTCCAAGCATGCGTCGACTTGATTCTGAGCGTGCGTGGATTTTTGACCGATGGACTTTCGCACAGACGATCCTTTTTTTCTATCATTTTTTTTAAAATAGGCAAATTTTAAAACATGTTCTATTTTTTTCACTGATGGAAAACAAACCGATGGGGCCTACACACGATCGGTCTATCCGATGAAAATGGTCCATTAATCAGACAAACTGATCGTGTTCACAGGGCTTAAGTGCAATATGTTTGATGCAATTTTTTTGTACAACAAGTAATGCATTTACAGACAGAAGTTTAAAAAAGGCTCATCTGTGTTTCCAGTGAATGGTGCGATCCGGTCTCAGGTGCATTTGGTTCCACGGGTAGGCATATGCAAGGAGGATTCCATCCTGTGGCCACCAGGTCCAGCGTGGAATGCAGGGGATGATGTCACAAGAAAAGGAAGCAGGAAAAGCACAGAGCTTCTGGCTCTGTGCTTTTCCAGTTTCCTTTTCACTTAGGTGGCGCTTCCTGTTTTCCATTTTCTGCCTACCTGCAGAGACAGCTTTTCTCTGAGGAAAGCTGCCACCTACCACCATCCCCCCTCTTTAGAACTTGCCCTTGTATGTTTACACCACATGAACTAATGAACTGTGACAATCCATAGATCGCCGTTTATATTCATATAGGTATACTAGTGTCTGTCTGCGCTAACCGTTTCCTTTTTTTCTGTATATTGTAGTAAAATTTGGTCTACACCACCATTATGCATTTTGTAGGCATTACTTTCTCAACCAAGGAACAATCGCAAAGCCCAATATCTAAATCAATGCAAACATGATCTACAAACATCCCTTTCCCTGGAGCAAAGCCGAAAAATACTCTCTGAAATCCTCCATCACTCAAATTCTTGTCACGGTGCTATGGGACCCCAATGGACCTCCACAAATTCTACCCACAGGTAGAAGATGTGTTGGTGCTGTAAAATACAGATAAAAGGTCTGTTCCTCCCAAAACTAAAAAACTATTGGACAAAAATAGAAGTCATTCACAGATTTTGTCCCCCAGGATGACCAGTCCATTTTTCAGCTGCATTCTTCAATTTTTCCCACAAAAACATAATATAAAAAACTCTTCACAGTCATCTTTTACACACATCTGAATCCTGCATTTTCTTAAAATTTGAAAGACACTTTCCCCTCCCCCTTCCCCTTTTCGGTATCCTCACACCTGCTCTGAGTGGAGGCAAAAGGGAGAATGGAGTAAAGGATTCGCTCTTACCAAAATAAACCAGATACGGGGGGGGGGGACGACCACACACACACACACGTTTACAGGAACAAATTCACATTTTCAGGGGAAGGCTAAGCACTCATGTTTGGAGACATCTAGAACCGCCATTTAGTCAATTTCATCTAAGCGAAACCTATTTCCCCTCCAATTTCCAAAAATAAGTTGTATAGTGAACTTGCATGGAATTCACTGCAGACCCCACTTTTATCTGAAAAAAGACCGCATGCTGAAGAGGATACTGGGGGTTATGATAGCTAGCTGCTGCCATAACAATATCCCCCTTCAAAATACTGACGTATCAAATTACTGACGTATAACAACGTGGTTAAAAGTAACCTTTCCTTTTCAATCTACAATCTGAGAATGGATTGCAATATGGCTACCGGGGGCTGCTCTGACCACTCCCCAGAAACTTTTCCTGCTTGTGTGACCAAGCTCACCAAATTTTCCCAAAAATCTGCACGAAGATACAAGTCAGATTTCAGGTATCCCCTGCAACAAAAATTTCATTTTTGGAGAAATACTTTTAATAGAAACCCGTCTATAGGGATGCAGGCCCAGCATATTTCCTCATTAGTGCCCTGCTGCTGCCACACCTGACAGTTAATTATGAAACCACTCCCACTAGACCCCATTGGAAGAGAGGCACAGACAAACACACATGGATTTCTTCAGAACAAAAAGGGTAGGAATCTGCAACAAAGTTGGTTATACTCCTTGCAATGTACATAGATCACCCAGGAGGGGAAAGTTTTTTGGAGTTACACTTTAACCACTTTCCGACCAGCCGCCGCAGTTATACGGCGGCAGGTCGGCTCGCCCAGGCGAGAGCCCGTAGCTCTACGTCGGGCGCGTGAACGGCCAGGGAGCGCGCGCGCACACCCACCCGCGCGCCTCCCCGCCGTTCCCGACGATCGGATTCGATACAGAACCGATCACTCACCAGGTCCAGGCCAATAAAATCTGGCCTGGACCTGGTGATCACCCTCAGCCAATGGTTGTTCTCCCCTGCCAATGTTTTGTAAACATTGATAGGGGAAATGCTGCTCTCTCCCTCGTGTCGGTCTTTCCGTTCCTGACCGTGAGGGAGAGAGCATCTAACTGTGAGTTGCACAACACTACACTGACACCAGGTCACGTAGGCACACAATTCACCCCTGTTAACCCCCGATCGCCCCCCAAATTAACCCCTTCACTGCCTGTCACTGTGTCACCCAGTACAGCAATCAGATTTTTTTTTGATTGCTGTACAAGTGTCATTAGTGACTAAAATAGTTGTTAGGGTAATTAGCCTTAGACCCTAATAAGTCTAGGGACCCCCCCTAACCCCCCCAATAAAGGTTTAACCCCTTGATTACCCCCTGTCACCAGTGATCACAGTATAAGTGTCACGGGTGACGCAGTTTAGCTAGTTTATTTTTTGTAGCATCAAGGCACCCGCCATATTTTTTGCAATAAAGTTTTAACCCCCTGATTGCCCGGCGGGTGATCAAAGTTTGGTTTTAGCGCCGGATAGGGTCTGCGTTGCCCCAGGCAGCGTCAGATTAGTGCCAGTAGCGCTAACACCCACGCACGCACCATACACCCCCCCTTAGTGGTATAGTATCTGAACTGATCGATACCTGATCTGATCAGATCTATACTAGCGTCCCCTGCAGTTTAGGGTTCCCAAAAACGCATTGTTAGCGGGATCAGCCCAGATACCTGCTAGCACCTGCGTTTAGCACCTTCGCCCAGCCCAGCCCAACAAAGTGCAGTATCGATCAATCGATCACTGACACAAAACACAAAAACACATAACTGCAGCGTTCGCAGAGTCAGGCCTGATCTCTGCGATCACTAACAGTTTTTTGGTAGCGTTTGACTGTCGCTAACAGGTCAGGTGCTTTTTTTCCTGTGAATCTCACCACCGTACACCTAAATTTAGAGCCCAAATGGCAAATAGAATGTTTGGTGATGAAGAGGCCTACTTGTTCATGAGCCTGTCAGATAGTGATGAGGAGGTCACGCATCTGTCAAATTCTAGCTCATATGATCCTGTAGACGACAGTGGCTCCCTGACAGATAGCTCTGACGACGGAGTGGTCCCTGCTAGGGTCAGGCGTACCAGATCCCGATCTTCTGCTGTCGCTGAGGTGCAAGAACCGCAGGGCTCTCGTATGGGGCAGAGTAGTACTAGCGCCGCTATTCCTTCGGGTGATCTGGCAAGCACCAGCGGCCTAGTACATCCTGGTCATACATCCAGCACTGCAGTAACACTTGGTGACGTGGCGAGTCCCATAAGTGCAGTTCAAGCTGGCGAGGTGGCAAGCACAAGTAGTGTCCCGCTGCCACCAAGAAGAAGAAGACAAAGACAGGCCCGTCGTGCCCATAGTGCCCTTCCTGCTGCATTAGCCAATCCTGATTGGGTCCCCGCCACTTCTGCAGCACCCGTACTTCCCCCATTCACTGGCCAACCTGGAATTCAGGTGGAATTTTTATTCACTGTTTTTCACGGAAGATCTCTATAGATCTATTGTGGACCAAAGCAATTTGTATGCTGGTCAATTCATCGCCGCTAATCCCCAGCTGTCCCTTGCCAGAGATTGGAAGCCAATTACGGTTTCCGAATTTAAGATCTTTCTGGGCCTTACCCTCCTCATGGGCATTACTAAAAAGAGTGAATTGCGGTTGTATTGGTCCACGCGCCCAATTTACTATATGCCCATTTTCTCTGCCTCCATGACCAGGACACGATACGAGCAGATCTTGCGGTTCATGCATTTTAGTGACAATCAACTCTGTCGTCCTCGGGGAGACCCTGAATTCGATCGGCTCTACAAAATTCGGCCCCTCGTAAACCACTTCAACGAACGGTTTGCAGCCTTGTATAATCCCAATCAAGTTGTCTGCGTTGATGAGTCCCTGATTAAGTTTTCTGGTCGCTTGTCATTCAAACAGTTCCTTCCCAGCAAGCGTGCCAGATACGGGGTCAAGTTGTATAAGCTCTGTGACAGGGCAACAGGCTATACATCTAGCTTTATGGTTTACGAGGGAAAAGACAGTCACGTAGAGCCGGAAAATTGCCCTGATTACATAGGGAGCGCTGGTAAGATAGTCTGGGAATTGGTGTCACCCTTATTCGGAAAGGGGTACCACTTGTACGTGGACAATTATTACACGAGCGTGCCACTTTTTAGTCATCTTTTTGATTATGGAATTGGCGCATGTGGCACCGTGCGACCTAATCGCCGGGGCATCCCCCAACGGCTTGTAGAATCCCGTCTTAGTCGGGGGGAGAGAGCCTGCTTACAGTGTAACAATTTGTTAGCAGTGAAGTGGAGGGATGCACGGAATGTTTTCGTTCTGTCCTCGCTTCACGCAGACACGGCAGTCCAAATTCCTACGGCGACTGGTGTTGTGGAGAAACCCCTCTGTATCCACGAGTACAACCTTAACATGGGAGGGGTGGACCTCAATGACCAGTTGTTGGCGCCGTACCTAATTACCCGTAAGACCAAACGCTGGTACAAAAAAAGTGTCGGTTTATTTGTTTCAATTGGCTTTGCTGAACGCTCATGTGCTATACACAGCTTCAGGACAGGCTGGATCCTTCCTAAAATTCCAGGAAGAGATCGCCGAAGCCCTTCTGTTTCCAGACGGTGCTTTGCCCCACCTTCCCAACGCAAATGCAGTGAGCCGGCTGTATGAGAGGCATTTTCCTTTTATCATCCCTAGTACCCCTACCCAAAGAACCCGCCAAAGAAGATGTCGTGTCTGCAGCAAACTCGGATTTAGGCGTGACACCCGCTTTTATTGTCCGACTGTCCTGACCAACCTGGTCTTTGCATTGGTGTATGTTTCAAACGCTACCACACACTAATTGAGTTTTAGCGTAGGGTACAGCACCACACAGTCCTAGGCACATAAACACAGGGTTTCAGAAGATGTGATGGCCATCACATTTTGAGAGACCATAATCTGCAACGTTCAGTTTACAGTTTATAAAAGTGAAAAAAAGTGGAAAAAATTAAACTCACACAAAAACACAAAAAAAATATAAAATAAAAAATCCAAAAATTGTTGTATTTTTCTCCTCTATTTGTTGTTCTCTTATGTTCACTCTCTACTGTCTACTCACTATTGTTCTATATCTATTCTCTCTATTTTTTTTTTATAGTATTTGCTTTGCAGGTATGGTATGTTATACTGTAATGTTTGTTTTATTGTTAACCATCATTTACTTAGCAGGTACGCCATTTAGTTGCATCGCGGATTTATTTAGCGTGACAGCAACAGTGTTTGCTCCCACGATATATAAAGCCACGACTCCAACACTGTGGGAGGTGATTTCACCACCACAGCTAAAAAAAGAGCATATATGCCGAAGCATGGGGGCATTAGGGGCGGAGGAGCGATTTTGCTCCTAATGCCGCATACATACGATCGAAATTCCGTCGGAAGCTTTCCCGTGGAAAAGTTCAACCGTGTGTACGCGGCATAACTTTTTTTGAGGGAGGATGCCCCCATGCTTCGGCATATATATTTTTTAGGCACAGGTTGCGTTAATTTATTTTTTACTGTTTTTTTATTTTTTGGTATTTGATTTGCAGGTATGGTATGGTAAGATCTTACTGTTAGAATGTAATGTTACTTTGTTTTAATGTTAACCATCATTTGCTTAGCAGGTACGCCATCCAGTTGCATCGCCGATTTATTTAGCGTGACAGCAACAGCGTTTGCTCCCACGATATTTAAAGCCGTGATTCCAACACTGTAGGAGGTGATTTCACCACCACAGTTAAAAAAAGAGCATATATGCCGAAGCATGGGGGCATTAGGGGCGGAGGAGCGATTTTGCTCCTAATGCACGTACATACGGTCGAAATTCCGTCGGAAGCTTGTCCGTGGAAAAGTCCGACCGTGTGTATGCGCCATAACTTTTTATGCAGCGTACATACGTCTGTGAGCGGCATAACTTTTTTGAGGGAGGATGCCCCCATGCTTCGGCATATATAACTGGTGCATGTATGCCCATCATTAGAAGTGGGTGGATGAAGGGAGGTATTCTAATGGTGGGCATACCCACCGATCAATCAATTTTTTTCGTTCAGCCAACAGGCTGAATGAAAAAAAAAAGATTACAATACATGTCCAACAAGAACCATCAACGTATGGTATGTTGCTGGACTTTGAATGGTTATACCAGAATGATGCCTGCGGGTTTAGGTATCATCTTGGTATCATTCTCTTCAGCCAGCGGTCGGCTTTCATGTAAAAGCAATTCTAGCGGCTAATTAGCCTCTAGACTGCTTATAAAAGCAGTGGGAGGGTATGCCCCCCCCCCCGGATATAAACTGCGCCATTGGGAAAGTGGGAAAACATTTTATCACACCGATCTTGGTGTGGTCAGATGCTATGAGGGCAGAGGAGAGACCTAGGGTCTGATAGACCCCAATTTTTTCAAAAAAGAGTACCTGTCACTAACTATTGCTATTATAGGGGATATTTACATGCCCTAAGATAACAATAAAAATTATAAAAAAAAAAAAAAAAAGGAAGGAACAGTCTAAAATAAAATTAAAAAAGCAAAATAAATAATAATAAAAAAAAAAAAAAAAAAAAAAAAAAAAAAAAGCACCCCTGTCCCCCCCTGCTCTTACGCAAAGGCGAACGCAAGCGTCGGTATGGCGTCATATGTAAACAGCAATTGTACCATGCATGTGAGGTATCACCGCGAAGGCCAGATCGAGGGTAATAATTTTAGCAGTAGACCTCCTCCGTAAATCTAATGTGGTAACCTGTAGAGGCTTTTAAAGGCTTTTAAAAATGTATGTTGTTTGTCGCCACTGCGCATTTGTGGGAAATTTTAAAGTATGTCGTGTTTGGTATCTGTGTACTCGGCCTACGATCATCTTTTTTATTTCATGAAATATTTGGGCAATATAGTGTGTTTTAGTGCTTTAAAATAAAAAAAAGTGTATTTTTTCCCCAAAAAATGCGTTTAAAAAATCGCTGCGCAAATACTGCGTGGAAAAAAAAAATGCAACACCCACCATTTTAATCTGTAGGGCCTTTGCTTTAAAAAAATATATAATGTTTGGGGGTTCAACTTAACTTTCTTGCAAAAAAAAAAAAAAGTTTTTATGTAAACAAACAGTGTCAGAAAGGGCTTTGTCTTCAAGTGGTTAGAAGAGTGGATGATGTGCGACATAAGCTTCTAAATGTTGTGCATAAAATGCCAGGACAGTTCAAAATCCCCCCAAATGACCCCATTTTGGAAAGTAGACACCCCAAGCTATTTTCTGAGAGGTATGTTGAGTACATGGAATATTTTATATTTTGCCACCAGTTGCTGGAATATGACAAACTTTTTTTTATTTATTTTTTTTTTGCGCAAAGTTGCCACTAAATGATATATTGCTCAAACATGCCATGGTTATATGTGGAATTACACCCCAAAATACATTCTGCTGCTTCTCCCGAGTACGGGGATACCACATGTGTGAGACTTTTTGGGAGCCTAGACGCGTACGGGACCCAAAAACCAATCACCACCTTCAGGCTTTCTAAGGGCGCAAATCTTTGATTTTACCCCTCACTGCCTATCACAGTTTCGGAGGCCATGGAATGCCCAGATGGCACAAACCCCCCCCCAAATGACCCCATTTTGGAAAGTAGACACCCCAACCTATTTGCTGAGAGGTATGGTGAGTATTTTGCAGTTCTTGCTTTTTGTCACAAAGATTAAAAAAAAAAAAAAGAGAAAAAAAAAAAAAAAAAAAATATATCTTTCTTCATTTTCAAAAATAAATGAGCGCTGTAAAATACTCGCCATGCCTCTCATCAAATAGCTTGGGGTGTCTACTTTCCAAAATGGGGTCATTTGGGGGGGTTTAGTGCCATCTGGGATTTCCATGGCCTCCAAAACTGTGATAGGCAGTGAGGGGTAAAATCAAAGATTTGCGCCCTTAGAAATCCTGAAAGCGGTGCTTGGTTTTCGGGGTCCCGTAAGCGGCTAGGCTCCCAACAAGTCCCACACATGTGGTATCCCCGTACTCAGGAGAAGCAGTAGAATGTATTTTGGGGTGTAATTCCACATATGCCCATGGCATGTTTGAGCAATATATCATTTAGTGGCAACTTTGTGCAAAAAAAAAAAAAAAAAATTTGTCATATTCCAGCAACTGGTGGCAAAATATAAAATATTCCATGTACTCAACATACCTCTCAGAAAATAGCTTGGGGTGTCTACTTTCCAAAATGGGGTCATTTGGGGGGGTTTTGTGTCACCTTGGCATTTTATGGCCTTCAAAATGGTGATAGGTAGTGAGGAGTGAAATCAAAAATGTATGCCCTTAGAAATCCTGAAGGCGGTTCTTGGTTTTCGGGGTCCCGTACGCGGCTAGGCTCCCAAAAAGTCCCACACATGTGGTATCCCCATACTCAGGAGAAGCAGCAGAATGTATTTTGGGGTGCAATTCCACATATGCCCATGGCATGTGTGAGCAATATATAATTTAGTGACAACTTTGTGCAAAAAAAAAATAAAAAATTCATATTCCCGCAACTTGTGGCAAAATATAGAATATTCCATGGACTCAAAATGCCTCTCAGCAAATAGCCTGGGGTGTCTACTTTCCAAAATTGGGTCATTTGGGGGGGGTTTGTGCTATTTGGGCATTTTATGGCCTTCAAAACTGTCATAGGTAGTGAGAAGTGAAATCAAAAATTTGTGACCTTAGAAATCCTGAAGCCCATGCTTGGTTTAGGGGCCCTGCACGCAGCTAGGCTCCCCAAAAAGTCCCACACATGTGGTATCCCCGTACTCAGGAGAAGCAGCAGAATGTATTTTGGGGTGTAATTCCACATATAACCATGGCATGTGTGAGCAATTTATCATTTAGTGACAACTTTTTGTAATTTTTTTTTTTTTTTTGTCATTATTCAATCACTTGGTACAAAAAAAAAAATATTCAGTGGGCTCAACATGCCCCTCAGTAATTTCCTTGGGGTGTCTACTTTCCAAAATGGGGTCATTTGGGGGGGGTTTGTACTGCTCTGCCATTTTGGCACCTCAAGAAATTAGATAGGCAGTCACAAAATAAAAGCTGTGTAAATTCCAGAAAATGTACCCTAGTTTGTAGACGCTATAACTTTTGCGAAAACCAATAATTATACGCTTATTGCGATTTTTTTTACTAAAGACATGTGGCTGAATACATTTTGGCCTAAATGTTTGACTAAAATTTAGTTTATTCGATATTTTTTACTTTTTGTTATAAGAAAAATCATTTTTTTTCAAAATTTACGGTCTTTTTCCGTTTATATCGCAAAAAATAAAAATCGCAGAGGCAATCAAATACCATCAAAAGAAAGCTCTATTTGTGGGAAAAAAAGGACGCAAGTTTCGTTTCGGTATAACATTGCATGACCGCGCAATTACCTGTTAAAGTAACGCAGTTCCAAATTGTAAAAACACCTCTGGTCTTTAGGCTGACAAATGGTCCGGGGGGAAAGTGGTTAAACATTAATCAATTAAATGCCAGTCTGACAAGCTCTTTACAATTATACATACATCTATTAATGATGATACTATTTTTTATACATTGCTTGTATTAACTGATCTATGCTCTGTGTAATACAAAAAATAAAAAATAAATGAATAAAAGATTGCGCTACACGCAGGGATCTCCAAACTACGGCCCTCCAGCTGCTGTGAAACTACACTTCCCATGAGGCATTGTAAAACTCTGACATTCTTAGACATGACTAGGTATGATGGGAATTGTAGTTCCTGAACACCTGGAGGGCCATAGTTTGGAGACTCCTGCGCTACAGGATTAACAATTCTATAAAAAAGCATACCTTTCTGTAGAGTTGTTGTTAGATGTTCTCCGAGAAGCTGCTTTTCAACCGTGGCAATTAATGGTTTTCTACACGACATGAGAATCATGTTAGTATTACATAAAGCCTAAAAATAGGATATTATCACCCTACTTGCCTGTAAAAATCCGGCTATTATTCCTTACTTACTGGGTACTACTACATCTCCAAGTGAATGGTCACTGGTACAAAAAAAGGTCTTTAGACTGAAGACCATCTAGCAGCCTTAAAAATCTGAGCCAAAGATACCCGATGTCCAAAAGTCTAGGAGTTTACTACACCCCTGGTAGAATGAGCGCTCACCCTGAAGGGATGAGCCTTAAGTTTCAGACCGTAGGCCTGAACAAATGAATGAATGAATGACGTACCCAATGGGCAATAGAAGCCTTGAAAGCTGCCTGCCCCTACTTGGGTCCTTCTGGTAAAACAAAAAGGAGTCCGATCCTCAGATGTAGACAAATAAACTGACTGTTCGCACTAAATCGAGGAGTACAGTCATTTCTCTTCCACCAAATGAGGGAGAGAAAAAAAAAAAAGTTAGCAAAACAATGTCCCGATTGAAATAAAAAAGGGACAGTAATATTTATCCACAATGTTTCCCAGGATATATGTAATGACTATTCTTGGCTTGTTTGATTCTGAACTCGACATGTTAGTTGAGAGAGCAAATCACATTGGCCTCTGTACAATGTACGAGACAGGCCGACTGGCACTGGAGCTCCTGCTATTGTGAGGTGTGCTGTGTTTATACTAATAACATATAATCTACTGTGTGAAGCATACAAGTCCAATTTCAAATGGATCCGATCGGTCAGTCCCTTGATTCCTTTAACCACTTCCAGCCCAAGGACGTCATACGACATCTTTGATTTTCAGTGGCGATATCTGAATGATGCCTGCAGCTGGTGATTCTGTGCACCGTAAGAACGATCATAGCAGCAGTTCAGCTGTCTGATTGTTTTTACAAGGGGTGGGAGGGGACACCCCGTCTCTACCCTCCCCTGCTTCTCCGGGCCCACCCGTGCGATCTGGGACCCGGAGACAGAATCCACCACTGCCCAATGAAGAGCATAGAGATTTCCATCATCTCTATGACCGTCTGCGGTGCCGAGATCTTGGCTGGAAAGCATTGGATCATCCATTTTTTTTTATCTGATGCTTTCCAGCCTGGGAGGAGAGATGTGGCCCTCACATCTCTCCATAAAAAGGACCGGTCATGCACCATTCCTATTACAAGGAATGTTTATATTTCTTGTAATAAGAATAAAAGTGATTAAAAAAAAAAACCTGTCCCCGTGTGCTCGCTCATAGAAGCGAACACACAACACAAACATATGTAAACGCCGTTCAAACCACACATGAGGCATCGCCGCGTGCGTTAGAGCAAGAGCAACAATTCTAGACCTTTTCTAGAACTCTAAACTGGTTAACTTTAAAGTGTCACCTGTGGAGATTAAGTACCAAAGTTTGGCGCCATTCCACAAGTGTGCACATTTTTAAAGCGTGACATGCTGGGCATCCATTTACTCAGTGTAACATCTTTCACATTATACAAAAAAAATTGGGCCAGCTTTACTGTTTTGTTATTTTTTAATTCACAAAACGGTTTTGTTTTTTAAATTGTTGCCAAACACCATGTGACATAAAAAGTTGCAACGACCGCCATTATATTCCCTAGTGTGTCTGCTAAAAAAAAAAAAAAAGAAGGAGTGCCAGAATAGGCCCGGTGTGGAAGAGGTTAAGAACCGTGCTGGGACTCCAAACCAGGAGCTGGAGAAAGTTCAAAATGTGCCCATGCACCTTACAAACACTGGTTAAAAAAAAAAAGTATTTCCTGTATGGAAGGGGTTATATAGGGGATCACTTCCTGTTTAAAGACCTTTGGTCTAACAGTGTTCATTCACCTGGAGATAGAGTATAACCCAGTAAGGAATAATAGCCTCACTCTGTGTCCCGTGTTGTCTGGTAAAGAAGGCAAGTACTGAGATTTAGAGACAAAAACAGGCAATGAGAAGTTTTAGAACATCAAGTAAGTTGGCCCACGCGGTTTTGTTACAGCCCGTTTATTTAGTGTCGAACAGTGTATGGAAGAAGGAATGGAATATTCAAGATAACCACACAAGGATAAGTTCACCTTTGTAGAAATGAATATAAATAAATGCATATCTGTTGGAAAATCACACCTGACACCCTTTTCTGAGACTTTCATGTTTCTGTTGGTAGTTGCTTGCTTTGCAGATTGTAATTTGTTGGGTGCTCTTTGATGCTGTGCAGACCTTATTGTATTACCACTGATTTTGCAAGTCTGTCTATTCATGTGATCTATTTGTGCACTATATTTGCACATTTGAAAAAGCAACTTGTTAAAAGGATATACAAAAAAATGAATGCACATCTTTTTGCAGGTAAAAAAAAAAAAAATATAGGTGCATTTATTTACTTCTAGGAGCCTGCAAAGCATTGCACCTGTAATCAGCAGATCACAGCTGGAATGCAGGACTCTTGCAGATTGTCTGTGTAAGGTGTCTGCTCGTACCTCGTGCAAGCAGGCAGTTACACTGTGGGGTTTATTTACTTAAACTGCATAGAAACCAAGCAGCTTCCAGTTTTTTTTTTTGGCAAAGCTTAATTTAATAAGCTGAAGTTAGAATACAATTGTCTACCATGCACAGCTGCACCAGAGTTTTCACTCTTCAAAATTAGTAAAACAACCTAAAGCGGTCAACAGCACCCTGGTAGTTCTTTGAGAACTACAAGCCGAAAGATGCAAAGGATGTCGCCAATTATAACCCCCCCTGTAAATGACTTGGCCAGGTGGGCAGAGCCCCACACAGCTACGTTTTTGGGGAGAAGAACCCCGGCCTGCTGTCAGAGGTCGCAGCATTGGGAACACGCTACATGGTGAACTTATCCTTTACACTGGCTGTAAACCCTTACATATACCCAGTGAGGTGACTAGCCTCCAGTGATACAACTTGTGTAGGATGAATTATTTTATCCCTGTGTAACTGTTTATCTGCAGCCATCTCCCCTCTACATCCTTCTGTGTGTTTTATAGATCAAAGGAATTTTCTCAGCCTCAAAGAGCAGGGGGTTGGGATCTGACATCACACACACTGAAGACCTATAGCACAGTTTCCCGATATTAGACAGATGAAAGGGAAAGAAGAGGAAGGGACATTGCCTCCTCCTCGTTGACTGTGCCGATGGGGGAATGAAGCAATTTATTTTCCTCCCCCAGTGTTGGAGTTCTGAGACACAATGATTTACTCCCAGCGGCTATACCTTCTAACAGTAATCGCATGTAAAAAATCCAGTGGCTCAACTTGCAGACAATCAGCCTGCCCATAAATGGATTGAACCTCAGCCGATCCCTGTTGAACCGGCTGAAATTTGATCCATGTTTGGCCGACTTTAGAGTCACCTGCTGAAATAATTACTTCACTGATTTTGGAAAACAAGTGGATTCTGTGCCCAAAATTGTTAAAGGGTATATTGCAGAAAAAAAAAAAAAAATGCTTAGTACTGTCTGTCAATATGGATAATACAGCAATGTATGACATAACACTTACTGTGTGCTTTGATCTAAATATGTAATGACACGATCTGCCTCTTCTTCTAAGCGCTTGTTAACATGATGGAGATATTCTGGAACCTGTAAATATCAAAATTAATAGCCAATATAAAAAGTTCCCAAAGGCCAAGAATTAACTGAAAAACATAAGTAATTCTCTCCTAAAAATGGAAGGAAAATATAAATAATTCCAGCTGAAGACAGTCTGCTATTTTTTGAATATGTAAGCATTTTTACCGCTAACCACACTGACAAAATTGACGCCGTTGGCAAAACTTGTCATTTATAACACACACACACATTATATTATATATATATATATATATATATATATATATATATATATAAAAAAAAGAAGTTGAACATATTAGACTACAGGACTATAGGCTGACCTATAACCTGACTCTTCCCAGGGATGACACTGTTAAGTTGAAATTCTACATAACACTTTAAGGCAGGGGAGATTTGAAACTTTACCTCTCTTTCTTGCATAAGTCTTTGCCCTTCTGCTGCATACAAACGGTTTGTTTCTTCCAAGAATCTGTGTTCAAATGATTCTTGATAAATCTAGAGAGAGAAAATAAAAACCAATAGCTATATTTCTGGCAACTATGTAAAGCGAACCAATTAAATCTTAGGGCCATGCCACACAGGCGATAAGAACACTACTGACAACTTGCCAGTGACAGGATTGCCAAGACAGTTTTTCATCTCACTACAAGCAGTTCCAGCGCTAACTATTATTGTAGCAAATCTGTATTGGTGCATTTTGTAAGCAGTTTAACGTGCACTTAATCTGTTCAAAGATACAGAAGTGTAACTAAAGCGTTATAATATTTTTTAGGCCTCGTGCCCATGGACGTTTTAAAAAACTGGCTGTAAAGCTAGTACAGACGCAAAGAAAAAAAGCCGAGGGGTCTGGTATCGTCTTTGGGGGGAACCTCACGAAAATTTATTTTTTTCGTGGGGGTTCCCCCTTCAAGATTCTCAGCACACAAGTCGCACCGCAAGTCGGATCATCTTGATCAGACTTCTGGTGCGACGTCTATTCAAATCAATGTACTCCCATAGGGAACCATTGATTTTGAATAGAAACAGAAATGCCAGACGAGGCTTACCACAGCATTAAGCCTTGTTAAATTGCGTTTAACACCTTTTTCCAGTGTCTGAGGTTTTTACAGCTCGAGCGCTGGAGCCTCAGAACTCACTGGTCCCTTTTTGGGTTTTTTTTTGCAGCTAAAAAAATGGCTATGCAATTTAAAGCTCAAAAACGCCATGGTGGGCATGAGGCCATAGGCTAACATGGAGAGGCGTTTTTAAGCTGCAAAAAATACTCATAAAAAAAGGGTCTGTAAAAACATCCATGGACACGAGGTCTTACAGTTAAAAGCCGAACTCTGGGAAAACAAAAAATTCTCTCTTGCTTCTCCAACACTGTAAGGGCTAACTGGTAGTTTATATCTAGGGGCCCCTGGTACAGCATGTTTACATATCTGAACCTCTTTTCCACACAGGCTCCTACACGCTGATAGACTGGTCCTTGGATCCCCTTCTCCCCTATGCTCCGGCAGTCCAAGATCCTGAGGTCACCAGGGCTGTTGCAGGGCCCTATAGCCTTGCATTTGATATGAAAGACCACTGCCAAAGCATAAAGGAGCACTGTCTGCTGGGGAAGTCAAGGATCAGGTAGGTAATACTGCTTTTCCCCATTTCCCAAACAGAACCAAGCAGTTATAGCTTGCACTGTGGGCACAACCCCACTGCAAGGGAGGACCTGTTTCCCCCAGAGTTGAGAATGAAAACTAAAAAATGAGCCAGTAACTGAACACTGTCGCAAATATTCAAGCAACTTGCCTGCAGGTCAGACAGCATACTTAGGAGACTCCGTAACAGACTTCTATCAATGGCTTCACCATTTCTTTCTCTTTCAATTAGCAGTAGAATACCATCAATTGTCTTGGTCTGAACTTTCTGATCACTAATTATATGGGTTCTAAACAACTCAAGGCCCATGTCCCTAAAAAGAGAAAAAGAAATAGTCAAAATTTGCACTGGGAAAAAAAAATAAAACTAACACACAAAATATACACAGGGTAGAAGTGGTCCCTTTCACGCTTGTAGGGATACTGGTCTAGGTGCAACCAATACAAATATATGTAGACTATGAAGCAGACAGCAGGTGCACTAAAGAGACTTGCAACAGGAGG
The DNA here is from genome assembly GCA_029574335.1 of Rana kukunoris. Taxonomy (NCBI): domain Eukaryota; kingdom Metazoa; phylum Chordata; class Amphibia; order Anura; family Ranidae; genus Rana; species Rana kukunoris. The sequence continues at coordinate 118,992,153 of CM056057.1, forward strand.
AATTCCCAACATTTTGGCGGGGCACAGCCCACCTTTCTCATGACAAAAAGGCAATGGACTTGGAGGTCTAAAAAACCACAACTCCTCTCACCACCACCCACAGTGAAGACCGCAAACTAAAATAAGTGCAAACAAAAAACATTAAAAAACTAGCTAGCACTATTCACAGAGGTCTCCTATAATAAATGATCACATGGCCGTTTAAATTAACAAAAGAAGACAAAGAAATCAAGGAAAATGGAGGCGCTCAAAGCATGAAATAAAAGGGACACATTGTAAAACTGAAAAACAAAACAAAGTGCAAATCTGAGAAAGGAGAGAGATGCAAAATATAAACCACAGGACTACAGTATAAAACAAGAATAAGACCCCTAGAGCCAGTTTACGCCAGCACAGGTTTTTGATGACGTACAGTGCATTTTTTCCACCCATTTCCTTAACCTTAAATAAGGTAATTTGTGTTCCAGTGAGTTTAGGTGCATTCCAGTACAGGAAAAATGCAGAATGTTCTACTTTTTATTCTGGAACGCACTGGAACTGCAAGCACTGGTGTGAACTATGCCATTAAAAACCATATAGCCTACTTTCCATGCATTTTTGATGCAGAAAAAAAATAAACTCACTGGATTGCATGTGGTGTGAACTGGCCCTCAAAGAGGGAAGTGCACCAGAAAAAAGGAAAAAAAAAAAAAAAAGCAGTTGATCAAAGCTATAGGGCAAAAAACACACACACACACACACATCATAGGCATTGCTACAGAATTACAATTTAAAGTGACTGTTAACCCAACATTTCATATTTCTGATCGGTGTTACCATGTTTTGTATTAAAAAAGTATACTGTTCCTTTGTATGAAAAGCCTGATGGCCATGCCAATCCTCCTGATTTCAAACTGACCACGCCAGGGCATGAAAGCACATGCATCTCAGTGTGGTCATTTTACTTCTTTGCATTCTACTTGGGAGCACAGCCTAGATTTCACTCTCTGCATTTTACACTTGACTGTGTTGTGTCTGGGATCTGTTTAAGCCGATTCCACATGTAAAAATAAAATAAATAAAAGTTTGCTCATAGCTGGGCTTTAATCCTATCATGCCCAAATCTATTGCTGACATTTGTTGCGCACAAGTTAAAATCCTGTGTGTGTGTAAATATATATATTTTTTTGCAGGGACCCTGGAAAATAAAATGGTTACCGTTGCAATATTTTATGTCATACAGTATTTGCACAGCGGTCTTTCAAACACAATTTTATGGCAAAAAAACAACAACTTTCATAAATTAAACAATAAAGTTAGCCCAATATTTTGGATAATATAAAAGATGATGTTACGCCGAGTAAATAGATACCCAACATGTCACACTTTCAAATTGGCACACGCATGGAATGGCGACAAACTACAGTACCTAAAAATTTCCATGGGTGCCACAGGGACAGGGGACGCTTTAAAAATAAAATATAAATGTTTTCTTATTTATTTTTACATCGTCCCTTTAAAAAAAAAAAAAAATTCTGACCACTTTAATAGCTATCACAAGGAATGTAAAAATCCCTTGGTACAGTAATAGGTGGTGACAGGTACTCTTTATGGAGGGAACGGGGGTATAAAATAGCCCCGGTGTTCGCCAGCGGCCCGCGATTGAGGAGAGGCAGAACGGGGAGATGTAAACAAGTCATTACCTGTTCTGCCTTGAAACATGACAGGGATCTACTGCTCCCTGTCATTGGGAGCAGTGATCTCTGTCATGTTATAGTAAGCCCATCCTCCTACATTTAGAAAACATCCAGGGAACACACTTAACCCCTTGATCGCCCCCTAGTGTTTAACCCCATTCCCTGCCAGAGTCATATATACAGTAATCAGTGGCTATTTGTAGGTCTGATCACTGTATAAATCTCAGTTGTCCCAAATGTGTGTCAAAAGTGTCCGATTTGTCCGCCATAATGCACACGATAAAATAAAACATTTATTAAAAATAAATAAATCGTAGATCGCTGCCATTACTAGTAAAAAAAATTAAAAAGAAAATAAAAAGAAAAATGCCATAAATCTATCCCTTATTATATAGATGCTGTAACTTTTGCACAAACAAATCAATATACGCTTCTGATGTAGAAGAATACATATCGGCCTAAATTGTGTAAGAAATTTTTTTTTTTATATATTTTCTGGGGATATTATAGCAAAAAAAAAAAATGTTTTCAAAAATGGTTTTGTTTACAGCGCAAAACATAAAAACTGCAGAGGTGATCCAATACCAAAGGAAAGCTATATTTGTGGGGGGAAAAAAAGGACGTAAATTTTGTTTGGGTACAACGTCGTGCGACCATGCAATTGTCAGCTAAAGCAACGCAGTACCGAATCGCAAAAAAACCCTGTTAGTCTTTTCAGTAAATTTCCAGGAAGCTCCCAGGACAGCTACTTGAGAGTTTATTGACTCTGCCCTCTACAGGAAACCAACCAGATACAATTTAAAAGGCCCCTCTCTTTCCTCTGACCCTCAGTTGTTTAGAAGATCAAGAAAACCTCCACCAAAATGCACTCGGCAGAACATAAAAACATAATAAAACACCACCACCAGGTGAAAGTAGAATAGGGTGGGAATATAGACGCTGTCCTGGAAATACCATTACCGGTAAGACTAACGGGGGTTTTCCCCCTCACTTTGCAGGACAGCTACTTGAGAGGATAAGCAAGATACTATACCTTAGGGAGGGACAACGGCCTGAAGAACTTTCCTACCAAAAGGAGAGGTCCTGGCTGGAAAGCATCTGAACTCTATAATGTTTGACAAATGCATGAGAGGACGACGACAGCAACTTTAGAAATTTCTTCCCATGATGCCCCCTCTCTTTCTGCCCATGACGTAGCAATGGTTCTCATAGAATGAGCCCCAATTCTAGAAGGAGGGATACGACCCAGCGCTTTGTAAGCTTCACAAAAAGCTTCCCTGATCCATCTAGCAAGAGAGCTTTTAGACGCTTTGAACCCCTTAGTGGGGCCACTGAACAATACTAACAGCTGGGAGGAACTCCTGAACCCACTGGATTTCTCTAGGTGAAGTAGAAGAAATCTTTTCTCCTCCGCATTCTTCGGAGAGGTACAGAAACTAGGCAGGACTACTTCCTGAGACCTATGAAAGTTAGAAGATACTTTGGGCAAATAGAAAGGATCAGGCCTAATCACTACCCTGTCCTCTAGAATCCTCAGGAAGGGGTCTTTACAGGAAAGGGACTTTTAGCAATAGCTAAAAGGAAGGCAATCTTTAACCACTTAAGACCCAGACCTTTAGGCAGCTAAAGGACCTGGCCAGTTTTTGCGATTCGGCACTGCATCGCTTTAACTGTCAATTGCGCGGTAGTGCGACGTGCCTCCCAAACAAAATTGGCGTCCTTTTTTTTCCACAAATAGAGCTTTCTTTTGGTGGTATTTGATCACCTATGCAGTTTTTATTTTTGCAATATTTTATACTTTTTGCTATAATAAATATCCCCCAAAAATATATATAAAAAAAAGTTTTCCTTAGTTTAGGCCGATACGTATTCTTCTGGCTATTGTTGGTAAAAAATAAATAAATCGCAATAAGCGTTGATCGATTGTTTTTTGTGCAAAATGTATAGCATTTACATAATAGGGGATAGTTTTATTGCATTTTTATAAATTTATTTTTTTTTTACTACTAATGGCGGCGATCAGCGATTTTTTTCGTGACTGCGACATTATGGCAGACACTTCGGACAATTTTGACACATTTTTGGGACCATTGTCATTTTCACAGCAAAAAATGCATTAAAAATGCATTGTTTACTGTAAAAATGACAATTGCAGTTTGGGAGTTAACCACAAGGGGGCGCTGAAGGGGTTAAGTGTGATCTCATCTCTGTTTCTAACTGTAGGGGGGTGTGGCTGTAGGTGTGACATCATTGATTGCGTTTCCCTATAAAAGGGAACAGACGATCAATGACGGCGCCACAGTGAAGAACGGGGAAGCTCTCCCCGTCCTTCAGCTCCGGGGACTGATCGTGGGACTCCAGCGGCGATCGGGTCCACGGCTCCCGCGGCCACGGAGCTTGGGACCAAGTTGCGTGCACGCGTCGGCGGCGCGCGCGCAACCCCGCGGCTGGGCTTAAAGGGCAACGTACATGTACGTGGATGTGCCCAGCCATGCCATTCTGCCAACGTATATCAGCGTGAAGGGGTCCTTAAGTGGTTAACGAAAATCCATTTCAGGAAAGCTTCATGCAAACGCTCAAAAAGGAGCCCTTGCTAAATGCTCTTACACTAATGACAGATCCCAAGGAGGCACATGTTTGACGGCTCTGGGAGCTTGTCTAGATCTGGCTGAACGGAACCTCCTGACTAAAAGGATCTTCTGCTAGCCTCTTGACTGAAAACACAGACAGGGCCGCAACCTGAACACTAAGGGTGCTGACAGATAGACCTTTCACTACTCCTTTGTACAAAAAATCCAAATATACAGGGAGTGGAAAAATGATCTAAACCGGATTTCCTTTGCCAGGAAATAAACGTTTTCCAAACTTTCCTATAGATTCTTCTTGTGACGAACTTGCGGCTGTCCAGAAAAGTATGAATAACTTTCTCTGAACACCCTCTCAACTGTAGGATTCACCGCTCAGCCTCCAGGTCGTCAAATGGAAGGTCTGAGGGCTTGGTGCAACACTGGTCCCTGATGGAGTAGATCCTTCCGATCTGGTAGGGGCCAGGGAAGATACACAAGAGAGGGTCTTCAGAGAGGATAACCAACTCCTCCTGGGCCACCAGGGGGCAATCAGAATCACTTCTGCATGATCCTGAATAATTTTCCGAACTACCAGAGGTAAGAGGGGAAAAGGAGGGAAGGTGTAGGCCAGAGCGAAATCCCACGGGAAGAAATGAGCATCTGTCCCCCAAGACCCTGTCTCTCTGTCCAGTGAGAAAAATGCCAACAGCTTTCTGTTGAGACTAGAGGCAAAAAGATCCACTGCAGGAAGACCCCATCTTAGCACAATCTCCCGGAACGTGCCTTGATGTGGCTCCCAACAGCTGGAACTGATGCTCACTCTGCTCAGATAGTCTGCCAGCGTGTTCTCTGAACCCCTGATGTGGACTGCTCTGATTGAGGAGACATTGATTTCTGCCCAGGACAGAATCTGCTGTGACAGCATTAGAAGTGACTCCGAACAAGTGCCCCCTTGCTTGTTCAGGTACACCACCGTTGTGGCATTGTCTGAGAAAACCAATAGATCTCTTGAACAGACCCTCTCTTGCAGAGTCAAGAGAGCTTTCCCTACAGCTAGCAGGTCCTGGGGATTTTTGGAAGGGGCTGAAGGAGCAAAGAGAGTCCCCTTCTTTTGCTTATCTTTGTTAAAAGACCACTTTCTTTCTTTTTGCCTGTTGGTTTTAAAATTAACCTTGTTCTGGAAACCGCGAAAAGGCTTCTTATTCTGTGGCTTATTCCTTTGAGAAGAAGGGAACTGTTTAGTCTTCTCAGAGGAACTAGCTAGGACCTCCACCAAGGAGGAACCGAATAAGAGTTTGCCTTCAAAGGGAATGCGGCAGAGTTTGTTTTTGGAGGCAAGGTCCCCTTCCCAAGATTTAAGCCAGATCGCTCGCCTGGCTTAATTAATAAGAGCAGAAGACCTAGCTGCAGCTTCCTCAGCCAAGTAGGCCACTGATTTGGCAATGAGTGGAAGACACTCCCTAATCTCCTCCTTGGGGGTGTCGTATGAAAGGAGATCATCCAGATGCTGAACTCAAACTTCCAAATTCCTAGCCACACAGGTGGATGTTACAGCTGGACCCAATGATAAAGCTGAAGCATCCCAGGCCTTATGCAGCAAGGAGTCGGCCTTTCCGGTCCATTTGCTCTTTAAGGACCCAGAGTCTTGAACGTACCTCCAAAATAGGGAACCCTTCTGGCAGAAAATACAGGGACTAATACCCCCCAGGACTTGGCCACAAATAGTACTGGATGATGCCAAAGAAGGGGGGTCTGCCAACCAGTTACCAGACCTAGGAAAAACGTGTCGGAGCTCCTGGAGGGTCTGGAAACACAAAACAACTAAGGGTCAGAGGAAAGGGAGGGGCCTTTTAAATTGTATCCGATTTGTGTTTCCTGTAGGGCGGAGGCAATCATCTCTCAAGTAGCTGTCCTGGAAGGTAAAGGGGGGGGGGGATGCTCTGGTTAGGAAGGTGGTAAATCCTTCCGGGGTAGAAGTGGTTAAAGCAGATTAAACAGCACAGTGCTTGTGCTATACTCTCATCTCACCCCCTCCTCTTTGCCTGTCAGCTCCGTGCCTATTTCGGCATCGCTGAGAGCAGGGGAGTATTTTTCTTCTTTTTTTTTTTAAGCCACATATTCCTTCCCTTGCACTTAGTGAGGGTTATCAATTTACCAAACTGATGCAGTGTTACCAAATTGAAATGGTATAAGGACCCCACCACTTTTCATTATGGGTGCACCGAACAGAACCGAAAAAGTTGACTATAATATATTAATATTAATTTATTGTTGGCACCTTTGGTGCAAGAAAGGGGAAGAAAAATGCAGTCTGCAGTCTCTAACCATCTATTTTATCATGTCCTCAGTCTCTTACTTAAACACATTGCTAATATTTGCAAAAATTTCCATTTGGTGCACTTCTAGCAGATGATACAGGAGATGTTTAGAGACTGCAAACATAGTACAAGAGAACAATGCAGCCTTACCAGTGCCCATCATATGCAGTCTGCCTGTGCCCAGCAGCCTCACCAGTGCCCGGATCAGAGCAACAATCTCTGTATGTCACAAAGCTGAATTTGAATTTCCTGCACCGCAGTAACAGTGTCCCGCCCCCTGTGATGATGGAGGAGATGACCCAGGGAGGCCCTGCCCCCTTTAGGCACTGGCTGTTTCTTTTCTTTCGGCCAAATTAAAAACACAGTTTTTGGCCAAAATTTAGGTGGACCTCTACTTTTCATGTAAAGCATGAAACCGATTTGAGGGCAGTATCTGATGCTTGTAGGAGTAGAGGACACAATATGGTGCTTTTTTCGCAGATAACTTGTCATACACTGCATCTTCTAACAGTAAATTTTTTAATAGTGGTCTTAAGAGCTTACCAAATAGATGGCAACATTGAGTTTTGAAGGACGTAGGTTCGATCCAGGAACAGGAAGATGCCTCTTATCATGATCTTAAAAAAAAAAAAAATGGCAAAAAAGTTAGTGCAGTTTCCCTTTAAATATAAGTAACACTGCACAGTTCCAGATCATGAGAGGAATACTAAAAATGTTAAATTTTGTGGAAAATAAATGTGATGCAATCGCAGCGTTATTAAACCCAAAACTAAAAATGTAATATGTTGCAGCTTACCAATCATGTGGTGGCTGCCTCAGTTTTTTTTTTAGCCTTTTGGGATAAAGATTTTACATGAATACATAAAAAGATAATATTGTAAACATCCCTCCAAGGCCCTTTCACATATGCGGATCCGTTGAAAACTCCGCTTGCTCAGCAGAGATCCATCTGTTGACCAGGATGACAGGTCCGTCTCCACTCACTGTGCAAAGATGGACCAGTCAGATCTCCGCTTACCTCTATGGGGAGATCAGATGAAAAGTGACCTGTCTGGTTTCATCAGATCCGCCAGACGGATGGAAGTTAAGACCACCATCCGTCTAGATTTAGCGGAGCAGATGATTTCAGAGGACATGTCACCACTGACATCCGCCGCTCCATAGAGATGCATGGACAGCGTCCGTTCAGGTCTGCTGAAAAACCTGACAGGCGGACCTGAACAGTCCCTGCATGTGTGAAAGGGGCCCAAGTGTTAAAGGTTTTGTTTTATCTCACTAAAATTATTCATCTAGAAGAGAGCTATATATATATATATATATATATATATATATATATATATAAATAAAAGAGAAGGACTTAACTGGTCAGATCAACAGATAAAGATACAAATATGTCCTCGAAAGATAAATGTGTGCTTTTGGAGACCTGGGAAAAAGCTGCTTCCAGCTTAGGCATCTCCAAACTGCAGTTGGGTCCTTAAGGATGTGTGGGGAGAAGCTGCCTTTTAAAATCTAAAAGTAGAAGCGTTTCCTGTGCCTTGTGGGAAGAGCTAAAATCACTCAAATACTATTCTGAAAGACATTTTGGGAAAAAAAAAAACTTAAAGTGGTTGTAAAGTCAGAATGTTTTTTTATCCTAATGCATCAAGATAAAAAGCCTTCTGTGTGCAGCAGCCCCCCTAATATTTATCTGAGGTCCCTCTCTATCCAGGGATGTCCACAACGGTCTTGGCAGCCCACTGACTAGCCAATCAATGGAAATGGGCGGCCCAAGTCTCCGTGTCTGAATGGACTCATGGAGCTGTGGCTCGGCTTGGGTGCCCCCCATAGCAAGCTGCTTGCTTCAGGGGCACTCGGCAGGAGGGAGGAGCGCCGAAGAGGGAACCTAGAAGAGGAGGATCTGGGCTCCTCTGTGCAAATCCACTGAACAGAGCAATACCCTGCGGTGCTGCAGTATCAGCGCATCTGCCCTGTCTTTTAACGAGGTTCAGATTTTAAAGCTGCTTGCTTGGCCCGGCATGGATAGTGCAAATCATTTGCATGCACATGAGAGTCATCTCAGCACAGAAGTGTGCCGCAAATTTTACACAGTGTACACAAACGGTAATAGGCAGTGGTAAACAATTATAAAAGAAGAAATCAATAGGGTCTATTATGTCAAGAGCCTACCTGTCAGACATTTTTTAATGTTTACTTCCATTTTAAATGCAAATATATTATTGTTTTTTCTCCTCCATTCAAACAAACAAGATGAATGGAGGCATAGAAGAAACCCCAAGTACAGATAGTTACAGTTTATAAAAATTCTCTTATTTGTGGATAGCCACATTAAAATTATTTTTGATTTACAGTGGAACCTCGGATTGCGAGAATGCATGAAGGTAAAAAAAACTTCTGCTCCTACAAACCACTTTAAGTTCTGATGGCAGGAAGCCTGCCTAGAAATGCACCAAAGGTGTTAATAACCCCCCCCCTGTAAGATCCAACAAAACTCTAACAATATGGGAGAAAAATAGGGGGGAGTAGTAGTACCAGGGGGGAGAGGAGTAGGAAAAATAACTTACCATTTGTCGGCAATGATCCTGCCAGCATTTATCTATTTTCTTTAGGAAAAGAACACTATCCAAAGAATCTGTAATTATTGTATTAAGGGAACACAAACCGGCAAAATAAAATGCAAATTATGAACACCAGCAGAAATGGAAATCCATTTTTGAAGGACATGAACACATTATTTATGTGATAAACAAAAAAAAAAAAACACACCACCTGCAACTGAAAAAATATAACGCCGGAAGTTTTCTGTTGAGACTGTGGGCAAAAAGATCCACTTTGGGAAGACCGTATCTTAACACAACCTCCCGCAACATGCCTTGATGTACAGTGCAGAAAATAAGTATTTGAACACCCTGCTATTTTGCAAGTTCTCCCACTTGGAAATCATGGAGGGGTCTGAAATTGTCATCGTAGGTGCATGTCCACTGTGAGAGACATAATCCAAAAAAAAATTTCCAGAAATCACAATTTATGATTTTTTAACTATTTATTTGTATGATACAGCTGCAAAAAAGTATTTGAACACCTGTCTATCAGCTAGAATTCTGACCCTCAAAGACCTGTTAGTCTGCCTTTAAAATGTCCACCTCCACTCCATTTATTATCCTAAATTAGATGCACCTGTTTGAGGTCATTAGCTGCATAAAGACACCTATCCACCCCATACAATCAGTAAGAATCCAACTAACATGGCCAAGACCAAAGAGCTGTCCAAAGACACTAGAGACAAAATTGTACACCTCCACAAGGCTGGAAAGCGCTACGGGGAAATTGCCAAGCAGCTTGGTGAAAAAAGGTCCACTGTTGGAGCAATCATTAGAAAATGGAAGAAGCTAAACATGACTGTCAATCTCCCTCGGACTGGGGCTCCATGCAAAATCTCACCTCGTGGGGTCTCAATGATCCTAAGAAAGGTGAGAAATAAGCCCAGGACTACACGGGAGGAGCTGGTCAATGACCTGAAAAGAGCTGGGACCACCATTTCCAAGGTTACTGTTGGTAATACACTAAGACGTCATGGTTTGAAATCATGCATGGCACGGAAGGTTCCCCTGCTTAAACCAGCACATGTCAAGGCCCGTCTTAAGTTTGCCAATGACCATTTGGATGATCCAGAGGAGTCATGGGAGAAAGTCATGTGGTCAGATGAGACCAAAATAGAACTTTTTGGTCATAATTCCACTAACCGTGTTTGGAGGAAGAAGAATGATTAGTACCATCCCAAGAACACCATCCCTACTGTGAAGCATGGGGGTGGTAGCATCATGCTTTGGGGGTGTTTTTCTGCACATGGGACAGGGCGACTGCACTGTATTAAGGAGAGGATGACCGGGGCCATGTATTGCGAGATTTTGGGCAACAACCTCCTTCCCTCAGTTAGAGCTTTGAAGATGGGTCGAGGCTGGGTCTTCCAACATGACAATGACCCGAAGCACACAGCCAGGATAACCAAGGAGTGGCTCTGTAAGAAGCATATCAAAGTTCCGGCGTGGCCTAGCCAGTCTCCAGACCTAAACCCAATAGAGAATCTTTGGAGGGAGCTCAAACTCCGTGTTTCTCAGCAACAGCCCAGAAACCTGACTGATCTAGAGAAGATCTGTGTGGAGGAGTGGGCCAAAATCCCTCCTCCAGTGTGTGCAAACCTGGTGAAAAACTACAAAAAACGTTTGACCTCTGTAATTGCAAACAAAGTCTACTGTACCAAATATTAACATTGATTTTCTCAGGTGTTCAAATACTTATTTGCAGCTGTATCATACAAATAGTTAAAAAAATCATACAATGTGATTTCTGGAATTTTTTTTTTTGATTATGTCTCTCACAGTGGACATGCACCTACGATAACAATTTCAGACACCTCCATGATTTCCAAGTGGGAGAACTTGCAAAATAGCAGGGTGTTCAAATACTTATTTTCTGCACTGTAGTTCCCAACTGATGCTTACCCTGTTCAGATAGTCCGCCAGCATATTCTCTGACCCCCTGATGTGGACTGCCCTGACTGAAACAACACTGGTCTCTGCCCAGGACAGAATCTGCTGTGTTAGACCCCTTTCACAATGGACCGGTTTGCAGCCGCCATCGCGCTAAAAATATCGCCTGCAAACCGACCCTAAACAGCTGCTGCTGTGCCTCCAGTGTGAAAGCCCCGAGGGCTTTCACACTGGAGTGGTGCACTAGCAGGACGGTTAAAAAGTTCTGCTAGCTGCATCTTTGGAGCGGCGTGTATACTGCTCCTCCACCGCTCCTGCGCATTAAAAATCAGTGGGACGCTGCTGCTATACTGCCGGCAATGCACCTCTGCAGAGGTGCTTTGTAGTCGTTTTTAACAATTTCTCGAACAATAGCGGGGGATGAATAGTGCCGCAAAATTGGCGCCAATGCCGCCCCAGTGTGAAAGGGGCCTTAACGTTGGAAGCGACTTTGAGCGAGGATGTTACCACTCAGAAAGAATCATGTCAAGAATCAAGTGACTGGTGCACCGGAAAAGCTCTCGACTTGCGCCCCTGTAGACCCCTATACAGATTGGGCTTGCTGTGGCATCTCAATCTGCTCTGAGGTATATATTGACTTTAGTAGTTCGTCAATATCTCTGACTGGAAAAAGATACTTAGTTGAGCTACCCGTATTTTCCACTGATGTAGACTCATCAGATAAAGAAACCGGATTCTCACCTTCTTCTAGATCAGAAGCATTATGTGAACTAATGGTCTCAGATACTAACAGAGGAAGGGGTCTAGCCGAGGCTGAAGGCTCCTGAGCTATGGGTCTAGACGAGGAAGGTCCTAGACCAGCTGCCCTGTCATTAAAGGACCGGATCAGAAAGCCTGGCCCTACAGTTCCCACATTTCTTCCTCACCGGTTTGGCCTTGGGGGCAGAATGGGACCCGGATGCTGCCGCTGGTTCAATCCGAGTGGGCGCTCAAACCTCACACCTGTCCTCAAGCTCCATGAGGAGCGTAGATTGGCCGGAGAGATCGACTGCTGCTGTACCGCTAAGTGCACCTGTCCGGCTTTCAGTAGACTGTTCCCCAAGCAGAATGTCCTCAGTGTATCCACGCCGTGCTTCCTAAAAATAAAAAAACGGCCCAGAAGCGTGTCATGTGACTATCTTGCCGCATCACCGGTAGTCTTCCGACGCCATCTTGGTACACCGCGGTGAAGCATGAGAAAAACACAGTGCCACACAGCCAGAGCTGGGGAAAAAATGGAAGGGAGTTGCCACCACTCACCACCAGGTAGGCAAGTTACTTTAAAAATAGGGAACCCTTCTGGTCAGAAAGTACAGGACTAACACCCAGGACTTGGCCACAACTAGTCCTGAATGATACCAGAGAAGGGGGGTCCACCAACCAGTTACCAGACCTAAAAAAATAAAAATATATGTCGGTGCTCCTGGAGGGTCTAGAAACACAAAACAACAACTAGGGTCAGAGAAAAGCGAGGGGCCTTTTAAATTTTATCCAATTTGTGTTTCCTGTAGAGGGCTGAGCCAATCTCTCAAGTAGCTGTCCTGGAAGGTGAGAGGGGAAACTTACCTTAATGCGAAGCCCACCAGCAGCACGATGTCACCGCTGACAGGGCTGCCATCTTCATCTGGTCTTCCTTCCGGGTTCCGGTACTTTGAATGACCAAACCGCGATGACGTCACTTCCACGTGAGTGCAAGACTCACCATTTACATACAGTGCAAGGCTCTGAAGGAACATCACCAGCCGCTTCACAAGTAAATATCTCCTAAACAGTGTACGGTTGGGAGAGATTTACAGTACCTACAGGCACTTTAGGTAAAACATTTAATGCATGATTTAAATGAATTCTGATTTAAAAGTCCACACAGAAAGGATATTCTCTGAATTGGTGTATTTGTGCTTTAATGTGGTCTTCACAGATCTGTCGCAACTGTTTGTAGAGGTTTGCAGAGATCTTATAAGAGCAAAGGTTCTCAACAGCCTGCAAAAAAAAACAAATATAAAAACATCAAATGTCGCAAGCTACAGGGATTAGGAAAAACATAACACAAACATTTAACACAATTTTTTTTTTTTTAACACAATGACACTCACCTTGCCCATTCCATTGCAGCCAGCACTAAAATGCCTGATGCTGGTCATGTGGCAGCACTTTGGTCTAGCAATTGGAACCTAGGCCTGTGCACTGTCACATGTCCCCCTAAACCCAGAAGCAATGGGCATTTGTCACCAGCAATGAAGAAAAATGAAATGGTGGGGAGTGCATGCAAAATGAGGGGGTCGGGAGGAGGGCTTCTGTGCAAACAATGATTTTGCCCTAAATGGGCAAGGTCACATTGTCTCTTTAAGAGTTCAATCATGTGGGTGGGTAACATATTTGGTAGTGCTTGAAGAAAACCTGTGCCGAGAGAGATACACAGGCTCCCACTGCTTTTGTCATTCTAAAAAAACAACTGGTGCATGGGATGTCATGTTTAAATTGTTGCAAATTTTTTCAAGCCAATGCCATGGAACAGGAATGCTGGAACTTAAATCAGAACTCCTGAGTGTAGATTTAAGCAAATTTGAGTGTTTCCACTTTTCCAGCCTGGCAATCTAAGTTCACATGTCCTGAAAATCGCTGTGGATGTGCTTTGTTTGACCAGAGAAAATAATGACCATTCCTGTCCCAAGCTTAGTGCACAGGAGGACAATTATTGTGGATGGTTTAGACAGCACACTACATTTAACCTCCCTGGCAGTAGGATTCTTTCAGATTTTTGGTGCCGAAAGTGGTTTTATATTGTAGGCCTGCAATTCTTAGGAATAACTCACTTAAAGGAGTTGTAAAGGAAAAAAAAAATTTGCCTAAAATTAATGTCTGCAAGGTAGAGACAGACAGAATAGGGTAATGATTCTGTTAACAAACGAGTAAATATCTATTAAATTCCTTCATCTATATCACCTCTGGCGTTCTAGTTTCTGTTCTCTCATTCACTTCCTGGTTTCCATCACTTGTTCATGTAAGAACTACATTTCCCAGTATGCATTGCGGCACGCCCAATAATTCACATCTCCTTGAAGTCTCTAACACGTATAGAGTGTCCTGCCACACATATGTAGTTCCCAGGAGGGGGGCGAGCACGTTACTGACCACCGCAGTAAAGTCTCCCTTCACGGTGGTCAGTAAAATCAGACAAGCAGGAGGTGAACAGAACAGAGAAGAAATAGAGAAACTTCTGAGCAAAAACGAACAATGAGGAAGTGAAAAGAGGAATGTCTGCAAGTAAAGGATGCTTATTCTGAAAAAAAAATGTTTTCCTTTACAACCCCTTTAAATCTGTCCAAACAAGAGTCTAGTAGACATCCCGGGTATGATAACGTTGGAAACATGCACAACGAAAAAAAAAGTCCTCAAATAGAATGTTGTATCCAAAAATCGTCAATATTGCAACAATGTATACATTTTAGGGCTGTGCAAATCAACTTTTAATTAATCGATTAATCTTTAATTTTTTTGATCGATTACATTTCTTTTGATTGGTACTCACCTCTCCGCCGGCTTCTGGTCCTTCAGGGAGTTCCGTCGGAGATCCAGTAATGTCACGGACACCGGCGGGGCTTGCCGTGTCCATCTGAAGGGCTCCTTTGCTGTGCCTTCATATCTGCATGCCGTATCTCCAGTGCAATATTTATTTGGTTACCTACTTGAAGACTATAAAAGTTTTAATGCTATTCCCATCGAGCACTGCCTTTTTGTATCCTGCCATCCATTTTTCCAGTGGTTGGTAGCTGCACTGGGAATCGGCCTGCAAGGAGATCAGCTAAAAGTAGTTGGATCTGTATGTGCGTTATAATTAATCGAAATTAGTCGATTTGATAAAAAAAAAAGAAAAAAAAATGAAGAAGATTAATCGAACACAAACATTTTGATCAGTAACAGCCCTAATAAACTTCAATATTTATGTGCAAATAGCAACAACATAAAGTGTCAGTGCTGGTGTCAGGTTGCCAACGTGGATATCAAATAGGAAAGTGCTTATTTTCCCCTTGTTATTAGTGAGGCTGTCCCCTTACCTTACTTCTGTAAGGTAACAGCATATAAAAGATCTTTCTAGGTACAAGCGGCATAGACTCAAGCCGTTTCCCGGTGATGCGTCTCTTGACACTTTTTATCTGGGAATCTAAACAGAGTCTCCCTGTGAGCCCCGTCTGATATTTCAGCAGTGATCCATACGCCAGTGGTGTAGTAGAATATATTTATTGATAAAAAAACAAATCAGGGTACTCACAATAAAGTGCATAAAAATCGGACATAAAACGAGCAGCATGCTCACACACGTCACCTCCGGTGTCTCGACACGTGACCAATACGCGTCGAGACACCAGAGGCACCGGAGGTGACGTGTACGAGCATGCTGCTCGTTTTATGCACTTTATTGCAAGTACCCCGATTTGTGTTTTTTACCAATAAATATTTTTAACTACTACACCATTGGCGTATGCATCTCCCTTTGTGAGGATCACTGCTGATATATCAGACGGGGCCCCACAGGGAGACTCTATTTAGAGTCCTAGGTTAAACAGTATCAAGAGACGCCTCACTGGGAAACAGCTCGAGTCTATGCCGCTTGTACCTAGAAAGATCTTTATGTGCTGTTACCTTACAGCAGTAAGGTAAGGGGACATCCTCACTAATCACAAGGGGAAAAGCAGCACATTCCTATTTGATATCCACATTGGCAACTTGACACCAGCACTTTATGTTGTTGCTGTTTGCACATAAATATTGAAGTTTATACATTGTTGCAATATTGAAGATTTTTGGATACAACATTCTATTTGAGGACTTTTTTTTGTTATGAATGTTTTTTGCACAATTGCACACTTTACCTTTTTAAGGTTTATTTATTTTGGCTTCATATTTGTTTGAATCTTACATACAGTACCTTGCGAAAGTATTCGGCCCCCTTGAACTTTGCGACCTTTTGCCACATTTCAGGCTTCAAACAAAGATATAAAACTGTAATTTTTGTTTGTGAAGAATCAACAAGTGGGACACAATCATGAAGTGGAACAAAATTTATTGGATATTTCAAACTTTTTCAACAAATAAACTGAAAAATTGGGCATGCAAAATTATTCAGCCCCCTTAAGTTAATACTTTGTAGCGCCACATTTTGCTGCGATTACAGCTGTAAGTCGCTTGGGGTATGTCCATCAGTTTTGCACATCGAGAGACTGAAATTTTTGCCCATTCCTCCTTGCAAAACAGCTCGAGCTCAGTGAGGTTGGATGGAGAGCGTTTGTGAACAGCAGTTTTCAGTTCTTTCCACAGATTCTCGATTGGATTCAGGTCTGGACTTTGACTTGGCCATTCTAACACCTGGATATGTTTATTTGTGAACCATTCCATTGTGCCGTGTTGCTTTTACGCCAAACATAACGTTTTGCATTGTTGCCAAAAAGTTCGATTTTGGCTTCATCTGACCAGAGCACATTCTTCCACATGTTTGGTGTGTCTCCCAGGTGGCTTGTGGCAAACTTTAAACGACACTTTTTATGGATATCTTTAAGAAATGGCTTTCTTCTTGGCACTCTTCCATAAAGGCCAGATTTGTGCAGTATACAACTGATTGTTGTCCTATGGACAGAGTCTCCCACCTCAGCTGTAGATCTCTGCAGTTCATCCAGAGTGATCATGGGCCTATTGGCTGCATGTCTAATCAGTCTTCTCCTTGTATGAGCTGAAAGTTTAGAGGGACGGCCAGGTCTTTGTAGATTTGCGGTGGTCCGATACTCCTTCCATTTCAATATTATGATATCGCTTGAACAGTGCTCCTTGGAATGGTTAAAGCTTGGGAAATCTTTTTGTATCCAAATCCGGCTTTAAACTTCTCCACAACAGTATCTCGGACCTGCCTGGTGTGTTCCTTGTTCTTCATTATGCTTTCTGCGCTTTAAACAGACCTCTGAGACTATCACAGTACAGGTGCATTTATACGTAGACTTGATTACACACAGGTGGATTCTATTTATCATCATTAGTCATTTAGGTCAACATTGGATCATTCAGAGATCCACACTGAACTTCTGGAGAGAGTTTGCTGCACTGAAAGTTAAGGGCAGTTTTTTATTTGTTAACAAAGTTTGAAATATCCAAAAAAATTTGTTCCACTTCATGATGGTGTCCCACTTGTTGATTCTTCACAAAAAATTACAGTTTTATATCTTTATGTTTAAAGCCTGAAATGTGGCAAAAGGTCGCAAAGTTCAAGGGGGCCGAATACTTTCGCAAGGCACTGTATGTTTCATTTGTTTTAACATATGTCTTACATGTTTTACATTTGATAGACCGATCACTATTTTTTAATACTAGTTATATCCACTTAGTCCGTTTCCACTCACTCTATACAGCGCAGCATTACCCCCCCCCCCCTTTTTTTTTTACTACTTTTGGTTTGATACACTTAAGTTCTGCAGCTGTATCCCCCTCCCCCACCTTGGTAGCACGGGCATACTCCATATATCCATTCTAATTTATTATTGTTGTTCTAGCTTGTTTAAAACCACTTTTGACATACAGGGACACTTTTTGGTTGCTATGGACAATTTACAGTTTCCAGGCAGAAAGAACAGTATTTCTTATATAAAAGTGCATGCAGGACATTGGACAGACCACTAGGGACAAAGAGGGTGTGTATATTTCATACAGAACTGTAATCTGTAAGATTAGAGTATACTGTATCTGTACTGTGTTTTTATTTTATTTTGAATTTGGCGCCGATCTCCGCCCCTATGTGTTGCAACATCGCAAGGAGCGAAGCTCGGCGGCACACGGGCCCTGTGTGAATCGAACAAGGAGACATCGCAGGATCCAGGGATGCAATCCCGAGTCTAGTTCAGGGATACCGCTAATGGTACTGGATTTCCACCCTGAGCCAGACTCAGGATATACCACAGGATATAAATGCCTGTCTCAAAAGGAACACCGACTTGTCAGCATCGGAGATCTGTACCTCTACAATTTAGGGAAGGCATTTTTCTTTTTTCGCCCATCTACAAGCGAGGGCTGCAGAGCTTACTATCAGATGTAGAATACAGCTATTTTAGGACAATGAAAACCTACACTTACATGATTTGTTAAACTCACCTGATATAATTCCTCTAAGTTATATTTTATTGAAGTGCTATTTTGAATGGCTTCAACAGCTTCTTTCAGTTTCTGCCAGGTTTCATCAGTGTAATTTTCAGGCAATTTTGGTTTATCTGTGAACACAAACAAATTGATCAAGTCTACCTAACCAACTAATAAATTAAACCATGCAGTATAAGGCTAGGTTCACACTAGTGAAGATGCCACTTACTCTAACTTTTAGTGCGAATTTGAAGTTTGGCATCACACACTTTTGTTTTTCTTCTCTTTTTAGTCTGTGGGGCCAAAATTCGCACCAAAGTAGCACACCTGCAAACGTTTTAGGCATGTAGGAAAGATGCTGTAAATTGAGAATGCTTTCAGAAATAGAAGTGCCAATAGTTTATTTGTTATCAATTAACAAAATGGAAAGTAAATGAATAGAAGAGAAATTCAAATCAAAATCAATATTTGTTATGACTACCATTTACCTTCAAAAATAGCATTGATTCTTCTAGGTACACTTGCACACAGTTTTTAAAAGGAACTTGGCAGGTAGATTGTACCAAACATCTTGGAGAACTAAACACAGATAGTCTGTGGATGTAGGCTGCCTCAAATCCATGTCCTCATGTAGTCCCAGACAGACTCAATGTTGAGATCGGGGGCTCTGTGGGGGCCAAACCATTACTTACAGGACTACTTGTTCTTTACGCTGAAGATAGTTCTAAATGACATGTATGGGGTTGTTGTCCTGCTGTAGAATAAATTTGAGGCCAATTACACGTCACCATGATAGATCAGCAATGAGGACCCCATTGGTTCTGACCAAACCAACTCCATTTGCAGAAATGCAGAGCCAAAATTACAAGGAACTTCCACCATGCTTCAAAGCTGCTTGCAGAGACTGGTGTACTGTTTTCTTCAGCCAACAAACTGCCTGCTGCTACAGCCAAATATTTCAAATTTGGACTTATCGGTCCAGAGCACCTGCTGCCATTTTATTGCACCCCGGTTCCTATGTTTTCAAGCACAGTTGGAGTTGCTTAGCCTTGTTTTCACATTGAAGGTATGTTTTTTTTTTTTTTTTGGCTGCAAGACCACCTCTGGCCAGACTTCTCCAGACAGACGAGTATCTGGGTTCCCCTAGTTGGGTGCTGATGGCATTGCTGGACATCTTCCATAGTTGAAGGGAAGCAAGCACGTGTTGTCTTTCATCTGCTGCATTAAAGTTTCTTGGCCGACCCCTGCATCCACGGGCCTCAACCTTGCCAGTTTCTGGTGCTCCTTCAAAAGAGCTTGAACAGCGATTCTTGAAACCCCAGTCATCTTTAAAATCTTTGCCTGGAAGAGACCTTGTTGATGCTGTATACATACCTTGTGTTGCTGTGCTCAGTCTTGCCATGGTGTATGACATGAAACCATATTCTGCAAACTCACCTTAGTAGCAGAGTTTGTCTGTTTGAGTTGTAAGCCTCCTACACAGTAGTTTTCTGTTTCAACCTACATATGAAATTTATGATTACAACCTGTTTGGTATAATTGGTAAATCATACACCTGACTCTAATCCTACAAAATCCCTGACTTTGTGCAAGTATACATAGTCTGCAAGTGTTGAGAATTGCAGTTTGGAAGCCAAAAAAGGTAGGACACCAAATATTGATTTTATTTAGATTTTTCTTCTGGTCACTCACTTTGCATTTGGCAAATTAATAAAGAAAACAAAAAATTAAAACATTTTTGAAAGCAATTTCTTCACACCTGCCTCAAACTTTTGCACAGTACTGTACCTTTTCCAAAAAAACACACTGCACTGATAATAATGGCATTTCCACCGCTGTGCAATTCTTTGTGACGGAAGTCACATCTGAAATAGCATTAGTATGAGCCAGGCCTAACAGGTTTTAAATGATACCAAATTGAGCTATAAAGAGTAGATTTGTGTTAAAGTCAGAGCGCTGTCATTATACACAGGGATTCACCCAGGAGCACAAGAGTTCATAAAAAAAGTACCAAAGCTTAGGAGGTGGCCACACACATTTCAACCTGTTTGTACAAAAACTCTATACAAAATTTCCACTAGGGATTGGGTGTGCAGCATATAGGCCAAACTATGTATTTATGCAATATAGTATTTGGTAGATCTAAAGACAGACCGATTAAAATGTCTCAAGTTTTAGTCTAAACAGATTTATTTATAAAAATTACACACATACACATATATATATATATATATATTACATACACACACACGTATCTCACAAGAGTACACCCCTCACATTTTTGTAAACATTTTATTATATCTTTTCATGTGACAACACTGAAGAAATTACACTTTGCTACAATGTAAAGTAGTGAGTGTACAGCTTGTATAACTGTAAAATAACTAGAATTAAACCTCTGGCAACAAAAGTTACACCCCTAAGCTCTACATAAAGTTAGCCTAGGCTATACGAAGATCAGAGGATCTTAAAAAAAAAAAAAGGAGAATTGTTGCCAAGGCCCTGAAACTGAGCTGCAGCATGGTGGCCAAGACCATATAGCAGTTTAACAGGCCTTGCCATGGGCGACCAAAGAAGTTGAGTGCATATGCTCAGCGTCATATCCAGAGGTTGTCTTTGGGAAATAGACGTACGAGTGCTACCAGCATTGCTGCAGAGGTTGAAGGGGTGGTTCAGCCTATCAGTGTTCAGACCATATGCCGCACACTGCATCAAATTAGTCTGCATGGCTGTTGTCCCAGAAAGAAGTATCTTCTAAAGATGATGCACAAGAAAGCCCACAAGCAGTTTGCTGAAGACAAGCAGACTAAGGACATGGGTTACTGGAACCATGTCCTGTGGTCTGATAAGACCAGGATAAAAGTATTTGGTTCAGATGGTGTCAAGCGTGGGTGGCGGAAACCAGTTGAGGAGTACACAGACATGTGTCTTGCCTACAGTCAAGCATGGTGCTGGGGGTGTTATAATCGGGGGGGGGGGGGCTACAGTTCATTGAGAAAATAATGAATACCAACATGTACTGTGACATACCGAATCAAAGCATGATCCCCCCTCCCTTCAGGGACAGGGTCACAGGGCAGAATTTCAAACACACCGCCAAGATGACCACTGCCTCGCTAAAGAAGCCGAGGGTAAAGATGATGGACTGGCCAAGCATGTCTCCAGACCCAAGCACCATTGAGCATCAGTGGGGCATCCTCAAACAAAAGGTGGAGGAGTACAAGGTCTCCAACAGCCACCAGCTCCGTGATGTCATAATGAAGGAGTGGAAGAGGACTCAAGGGGTAATCCTGTGAATCTCTGATGAACTCCATGCCCAAGAGGGTTAAGGCAGTGCTGGAAAATAATGGTGGCCACACAAAATATTGACACTTTGAGCTCAACTTGGACATTTTCACTTTTGTTGCCAGCGGTTAAGACATTAATGGCTGTGTGAGTTATTTTGAAGGGAAAGCAAATTTACATGGTTATACAAGCTGTACACTCACTACTTTACATTGTAGCAAAGTGTAATTTCTTTGGTTTTGTCACATGAAAAAATATAAATTAAATATTTACAAAAATGCGAGGGATGTGCTCAATTTTATGGGATACTGTACATATTTTTGTATATTTTACACACACGTTTAACGGATTTGAACATACCCTTCTTCAATAATCTCTGAACAGAATCTCCAAACTAAAATGTTACTTTCCCAACTACATTACTGACTTTGTTATAGTGCCAGACTGGCTGCAGTACACACACCCAACATTTGGCACGTACGCACTAGGCTTTAGAGCCGGTGGTTGGCAGGTGCAGCTATTGAAAGCTCACTGGATTTCTGGAAAGATCAACAATTATTTTACTGTGCTTGCAAAGAATAATAAAACATGGGAGGAAATATACATGCGCTGCAAAGACATACTGATTATTTTTTTTAAAACTTGGAGGCAGAGGAATAGGCTTCATGTACACTGGCAACTCCTGACCGCAGGAAAATGCACAACACTACAAAAATGCGAAGCACTTTATGGTCATAACATTACTATCCTGAACGCAATTCTTCCATGATCAAGAGAGGGAGGTTTAACCTCAACTAAACACTGCAGCTCCTAAACTCTGCCAAAAGCCTATGTGTACATTGACATATAGACTTTTACGGAGTTGAGTTTAAGAGATTTGGCAAAAAAAATTGCAAAAGCTCCTAAACTGAAGTTTAGGAGCTGCCAGCATAAAACTAAGTCTTAGCCATATTTAACTTTTTAATACCCATTTAGAAAGCCTAAAACAACTTCTTAAAATAACTGATCGATGTAGATTATGGGGCAGAGTGGGGAGACATCCCAAAAACAAAACGGTCATTCAGCACTATGTTACATAACTGTAATACCTTGTGCAGGGATATCAGACACTTTTGTATTTGCCCAGGCAAATACCGCAGCCTTCAACTATTCAGCCTTGCCACTTTCAACAGGAACAGTGCCAACAGGACCGGTGCTAACCACCATGGGTTACTCAACGCAGGTGATGTCCACAGCTTGGGATTTTAATGAATTTTCAGGCTTGAGCTGCATTAGGCTCTATGTACACTGGATGCTAAAATGTTATAAAAACGCCAGTAGCTTTGCAGGGAGTCTTTCAATGTTTTTGCAATAGCATTTATTAGTGCTTTTTTTTCCCTTTTTTAGCGATTTTTGGGTGTTCAGAAAAAAGCCTGTAAACTCCACTGCTCATTAAAGCTAAAAAAACTTCCATGTGTGCACGGACACAGGCTAACAGAGTGGAGTTTATGGGCTTTAAAAAAATCTTTATGTGCCTTTAAAGGGGTGTTCCAGCCCAAAAATGTGTTTATTAAAAGTCAGCAGCTACAAAAAGTGTAGCTGCTGGCTTTTAATAAACACTGACTTACCTGCTCCTGCGTTCCAGCGACGCGCCGACCGGGGCTCCGCTCCTCTCCCCCCCTCCCCGGCCGGCGTCTCCATCCTGACTGTGGGCACCCAGCCGTGACAGCCTTCGGCTTCACGGCCGGGCACCCACTGCGCATGCGCGAGCCGCACTGCACATGCGCGCGCGGCTCGCCGCTGATTGGAGAGGCGATTGCCTAGGACCTGTCAGTGTCCTAGGCCATCGCCTCCAGGGAGGGGCTGAAAAAAGGCGATTACGCCTCTCGCCTATTCAGCCCCTCGGCGGAAGCAGGAAGTGGGACAGGAAGTCCCACTCCTACTGAAGCCCCCACTCCCCCCCAAAAAAATTACATGCCAAATGTGGCATGTAAGGGGGTGTGGAGTGGGATAAGAGGAAGTTCCAAATTTGGGTGGAACTCCTCTTTAAAGCATTCCACCTCCTCTTTCCGCAGAGGGGCCACTAAGGCGATACGTCATAACGCCTTTTGGCAGCCCCTCCCTGTAGGCAATTGCCTGGGACACGTCACAGGTCCCAGGCGATCGCCTGTCCAATCAGATAGCGCAGCACCGCTCGCGCAGTGAGTACCCGGCCGTGAAGCTGAAAGCGGTCACGGCCGGGTGCCCACAGTAACAATGAGGACGCCGGCCGGAGAGGCGGGGGGGTGGGAGGGGCTAGATGAGCGGAGCTCCTGCCGGCGCGACGCTGGAACATGGAGCAGGCGAGTGCATGTTTATTAAAAGCCAGCAGCTACACTTTTTGTAGCTGCTGACTTAACATTAAAAATGCCTGTAACTCCTTTAATTCGCACCACCCTGCATAGCAAACTCACTTTTTTGGGCAATGTGATTGCAACGCATATTTGTGAAGCACATGCATTCAAACTAATAGATTTTAAAATGTTTTGCGAATTGGATGCGTTGTAAGCAGAGTTTGCGCTAAAGCACCGCTTATTTTAGTGCGGTTTAAGTGGTGCTTTTTCGGCCTCTAGTGGAGCCCTTTTAACCCAAGGAAGGGGTTAAAAAAATCTTGTGTGTTGTGGCACTTCTGAAGCACTTTTCAGGGGCATTGGAAGCACTGCCCATTCATTTCAACTCGCACAAAAACAGTAACTTCAAATTACCTGTTTTTGTGCATTTAATATACATCGTTTTGGAGCCTTGTTGTATTTAAGAAATGCTTAATTAAAAAATAAAAATAAAATTTGTATCACTTCTTATTTGTCCAATTTTATGAGATGAAAGGGGATTTTTTTTTATTTATTTTTTATAAAAATCGGTATCATAATCGACCTTCGGCTGCCGCGATTTCTAAATATCAGCATCGGCCCGAGAAAAACCCATATTGGTCGACCTCTAGTTTATACATGTCTAAATGTTTTTATACTTTTAGTATGGTTCATGTATGTTCATTCATTTGGTATATACATTGATCCAGTGAGGAGTAGTGAAGGGATCGCCTATACATTGTATTTTGAAAGTTTTTTTATACTAATGCGCCAATTGTGTTTGAGGGTGTATCCCGCAATGTGAATTTAAGCAGGGTAAGCGCTGTAGGTGTTAATTGATGGGCCAATCCCATGAGTAAGTCGTGACGACGAAACGTTGGCTGTACGACAACCAGTTCATAAAGCTATACCGGAAGTGACATTCCAAGGAGCACGATCTCTTATTAGTGAGGTTCAATTTTCACATGCTTTGACCACACTACGCCAGTACTTCAAGTGGATGTATTTACGCTTTACTTGTTTTTAGCTCATGTGAGTGCAAGGTCTGTAGCTTTTTTTTAAAGAAATACACTTTTTTATTATATATGAAGCCCATGATATAGAGCAGGGGTCTCCAAACTTTCGAAACAAAAGGGCCAGTTTACGGTCCTTCAGACTTTAGGGGGGGCCAGACTAGGAGCAGTGGGAGTAAAAAAAAAAATGTCCAGTGGGAGTAAATAATACAATATCTTTGGTGACAGTGGGAAGACCAGTGCCCCATCGTTAATGTTAATGGAAAGAATTGATGGTGTCAGATGGAGGAATAGTGCCCCATTGGTGTCAGCAACAAGAATTATACCCCATTTAATTTGGATGGAATAGTGCCCCAAGGGCCACATTAAAGCAAGCAAGGGGCCACATCTGGCCCCAGGGCCGGAGTTTATAGACCCCTGATATAGAGTATCACGTTAGGATAATTAACCCGTTAAGAGTTCGGCCGAACACGAGAGTGCAAGGCATCGCTATTTGGCGAGTGCATAACCAAAGAGGAGTAGAAAACACTGATTGCACATGGTGTGGTGAAAGCTTTGAAGATCTCACCTCAAAATGTATATATTTTTTTTCAGTAATTTTTTATTCTTTAATTTTTAGTTTTTGTTATCCAAGTCTAATCGATTAACTGTTAATCACGGACTTAATTTTTTATTTTTTTGTTCACTAATGTAGGAGTTTTATCATCACCTGTCACTGGGTATATTGATCTATATTGTTTGAGTCAGGCACCACGGTGGATATAAAGCAATCAATTTTTATTTTAAAGATCAGATTTTTATTTGTTTGGCTTTAAAGCAATATTTGATTTTTATAAAAAAAGTTTTAATAAAATGCTCTTGGAGTAAAAATCTAAAAAAGATGTTTAATTCAGTTTATTTAGCATGAAGTGGAGCTTAGCTATGTAGCACGAAGGGTGTATATTCTGCAATATTTAAATTTTTGATGAACTAATTTGAACTAATTTGATGAATTCAATCTCCACAAGCTGAGAACTTGCACTGCATTGATGCATTCGCACAATTTCACAGTAACCATGAGATAAAACAAAGTTCAGGACTATTCCTTTATCGCAATGATTTGCAAATCTATGTACACTACAAACTGTATGATTGAAGCGGTTCTGATATCGCTGTTTTACTAACCCGACATCTTATTCTACATAGGAAACATCCATTTTGTTTGCAAATATTAATGATTCTAACTACAAGCAAGAATAAGTCCTTACAATTAAAGAGCACCTATCAATTCAGATCCATCAAAGCAGTGTCCGGTAGCAGGCATCAACTCACCTGCTGCCGCCACGTGCCTCACCTTGTTGTGTTACTGCCACATCACTAGCTATCCCATTAAAGTGAATCGGACTGTCAGTGAGTCAACAGCGGGTCAGAGACATACGATTTAAATCAAGCCTTCTTACTAGCTATATAAATCAAATCAACCCCAGTCAGCGCTACCATTTACTAACACTTATATTGTAAATCGTTGTTTTTTTTATATAGCACTTCCATTTAAAAGTATCAGCTCTTTCCCACTGAGGGTACCCCTGGTTCAGTGGTGGACTAGCTGTTTTCCAACAAATTGATTGCCTTAACACAAAGCAAGTTGACTTAGAAGCGGAGGTCCCCCTACACTCAAAAAATTTTTTAAAGTCAGCAGCTACAAATATTGTAGCTGCTGACTTCAACAAGCGGATGGTCCACTTTTGGGTGAAACTTCCACTTCAACATACCACCTCTAGTTGCAAATGGACCCCTATAGTGTATAGCAAGAGAAAAAAGGTATTTGATCCCCTGCCGATTTTGTACATTTGCCCACTGACAAAGAAATGATCAGTCTATTATTTTAATGATAGGTTTTATTTCAACAGTGAGACAGAACAACAACAAAAATATCAAGAAAAACGCATTTAAAAAGGGAAAAAAAAAAAAAGTTATAAATTGATTTGCATTTTAATGAGTTAAATAAGTATTTAATCCCCTATCAGCAAGATTTCTGTCTCCCATGTGTCTTCTATACAGGCAACTAGCTGGGATTAGGAGCACTCTCTTAAAAAAGGGAGTTCTCCTAACCTTCACTTGTTACTGAATAAAAAAAAAAAAAAAAAAAAAAAAAACGACATCTGTCCACAGAAGCAATCCGATTCCAATCTCTCCACCACGGTCAAGACCAAAGAGCTAAAGGATGTCAAGGACACGATTGTAGACAAAAGGCTAAAATGGGCTACAAGGACATTGCCAAGCAGCTTGGTGAGAGGGTGACAACAGTTGGTGCGATTATTCAAAAATGGAAGAAACCCAACGCAAGATCTCACCTTGTGGAGTTTCAATGATCATGAGAATGTAAGAATGATGAGAAATCAGCCCAAAACTACACAGGAAAATCATGTCAATGATCTCAAGGCAGCTGGGACCATAGTCACCTAAAAAACAATTCGGAACACACTACGCTGTGAAGGACTGAAATCCTGGAGCACCCGCAAGGTCCCCCTTCTCAAGAAAGTACATGTACAGGCCCGTCTGAAGTTTGCTAATCAACATTTGAATGATTCAGAGGAGGATTGGGTGAAAGTGTTGGTCAGATGAAACCAAAATCAAGCTCTTTGGCATCAACTCAACTCCCCGTGTTTGGAGGAATGCTGCCTATAGCCTCATACACACGATTGGATTTTCCACAAAGCGTCAGACTTTTGTCCAAAGGGCGTGTGCCTTGATTTTGTCTTGCATACAAACGGCACACAATTGTCAGCCAACAAATGAACGTAGTGACTAGAGGTCGACCGATATATCGGCAGGCCGATATATCGGCCGATATTTGGCCGTTTTGGAGAAATCGGCATCGGCCGATTTTTCTCCAAATTAGGCCGATTTTCTACATGCTGCTAGCGCTGCCATGGCTCCGGAGCTAGGCCGAGCCGCGGCCTTTCCTGATGTGTGACCGCAGCGGCAATCCGCGGATTGCCGCCGCGGTCAAGCATCAGGAAAGGCCGCGGCTTCGGCCTAGCTCCGGAGCCGCGGACATCTTAGACACCCAGCGTTGGCGGCGGCGGCCGGCAATTGGCTTTACAGGCGTCAGTAGATAGCAGCGAGCAGGCCCCTCCTCGTCTGTGGGTGTATACAGAGAGGAGGGGCCCGCTCGCTGCTATCTACTGATGCCTGTGACACCAATGGCGGCCGCCGCTGCCGAATTCTACACTGCAAAGAAAAACATCCCCTGACGTGCAGCGTGCCCGGCTTCTGCTTAAAACCCCAGAATGTTACTGGCCCGCTCTGCATTCTGGGGTTTGTAGGCAGAGGCCGGGCGCGCAGCACATCAGGGGACTTTTTTTTTTTTACAGTGTAAATGTCGGCAGCGGCGGCCGCTGATTGACTTTGCAAAGGGGTGGATGGCAAGGGGTGGATGGCACTAGTTGGCCAGGGGTGGTTGGCACAGGGGTGGAGCCAGGGGTGGAGCCTGGTTGGCAAAGGGGTGGATGGCACAGGGGTGGATGGCCTGGTTGGCAAAGGGGTGGATGGCACTGGTTGGCAAAGGGGTGGAGGCACTGGTGGCAAAGGGGTGGATGGCACTGGTTGGTGAGCACTGAGGTGATGCACTGGTGGGCATTGTTGAGGTGGCATACACTGATGGGCTGCACTGGTGGGCATTGATGAGGTGGCACTGGTGGGCATTGATGAGGTGGCATGGTGGTGGAACTGATGGGCTCACTGGTGGGCATTGAGGTGGACACTGGTGGGCATTGATGAGGTGGCACTGGTGGTGGACACTGATGGGCTGCATGGTGGGCATTGTGAGGTGGCACTGGTGGTGGACACTGATGGGCTGCACTGGTGGGCATTGATGAGGTGGACACTGGTGGGCATTGATGAGGTGGCACTGGTGGTGGACACTGTGGGCTGCACTGGTGGGCATTGATGAGGTGGCCTGGTGGTGGACACTGATGGGCTGCACTGGTGGGCATTGATGAGGTGGCCTGGTGGTGGACATGGTGGGCTTGATGAGGTGGCACTGGTGGTGGACACTGACAGGCTCACCCCACCTCTCCACCCTAAACAATTATCTCCTCCCAACCTCTCCACCCTAGGTTTTTTGAGTTGAGGAGAAAAAAAAAAAAAAAAAAAAAAAATCGGCCTAAAATATCGGCCGCAAAAATCGGCAACACATATCGGCCATCGGCCGCCCCGATTTCCAAATATCGGCATCGGCATCGGCCAGAGAAAAACCCATATCGGTCGACCTCTAGTAGTGACACACTACGTGGTTTTTCAGCGCCTCCCTTTGGGACAAAGCCATGTACCATCAAATTTTGGGTGAGAACTTGACAATGACCCAAAACACATGGTCAAGGCAACAAAAGGGTGGCTCAAGAAAAGCACTTTAAAAAAAGGTCCTGGAGTAGCCTAGCCAGTCTCCAGATCTTAAAGGAGTTGTAAAGGAAAAATGTTTTTGCCTAAAATAAATGTCTGCAAGGTAGACAGACAGAATAGTGTAATGATTCGGTTAACAAACGAGTACATACCTATTAAATTCCTTCATCTATCTCACCTCCAGCATTCTAGTTTCTGTTCTTTCTCTCATTCACTTCCTGGTTTGCAGCGATTATTCACGGAAGAACTACATTTCCCAGTATGCATTGGGGCACGCCCAGTAATTCACCCCGCTTTGAAGTCTCTAACACGTAGAGAGCGTCCTGCCACACAGATGTAGTTCCCAGGAGGGGGCGAGCACGTCACTGACCACCGAAGGAAAGCCTCCCTTCACAGTGGTGAGTAATAATCAGACAAAGCAGGAAGTGAACAGAACAGAGAAGAAATAGAGCAACTTCTGAGCAAAAACGAACAATGAGGAAGTGAAAAAAAGAGGATTGTCTGCAGGTAAAGGATGCTTATTATGAAAAAAAAAAAAAAATGTTCTCCTTTACAACCCCTTTAATCCAATAGAAAATGTGAAGGGAGCTGAAGGTTCAAGTTACCAAACGTCAGCCTTGAAACCTTAAAGGGGTTGTAAAGGACAAAAAAATGTTTTCCCTAAATAGCTTCCTTTACCTTGGTACAGTCCTCCTTCACTTACCTAATCCTTCCATTTTGCTTTTAAATGTTTTTATTTCTTCTGAGAAATCCTCCCTTCCTGTTCTTCTGTCTAACTCCACACAGTAATGCGAGGCTTTCTCCCTGGTGTGGAGAAAGCCTCTTGAGGGGGGAGCGGGCAAGCAGGAGAGTCAGGACGCCCACTAAGACACAGCTCCTCTATCTGCAAAGTAGAGAGTGTTCTGACCCTCCTGCTCACCCCCTCAAGAGGTTTTCTCCACACCAGGGAGAAAGCATCACATTACGGTGTGTAGTTACAGACAGAAGAACAGGAAGTGAGGATTTCTCAGAAGAAATAAAGGACATTTAAAAGCAAAATCAAAGGATGAGGTAAGTGAAGGAGGACTGCACTAAGGGTAAAGGAAGCCATTTAGGGAAATAAAAAAAAAATCCTTTACAACCCTGTTAAGGTCCTAATGAGAGGATCTGCAAAGAGGAGTGGGACAATTTCCCTCCCGAGATGTGTGCAAACCTGGTGGCCAACTACAAGAAACGTCTGTTCTCTGCAATTGCCAAGAAGGGTTTTGCCACCAAGTAGTAAGTCATGTTTTGTTAAGGGGTCAAATACTTATTTCACTCTTTAAAATGCAAATCAATTTGCGTTTTTTTTTTTAATAGTTTTGTATTCCGCCTTTCACAGTTAAAATAAACCTACCATTAAAATTAGACTGATCATTTCTTTGTCATTGTGCAAACATACAAAAATCAGTAGGGGGGGGGGGGAATCAAAATGATTCCCCCTTTTTTTACCATTAGAATAGTTAAAGAGGTGGTTCACCCTAAATATAAGCCCTCCCATGTGATCCAGCATACTGGCGTCAGCGCCAGTATGTTGTTTTTTTTTTTTTTTTTTTTTTAATCCATCACTTACTGTATAATGGTGTATTTTAATCTCTTACCCCCGTGGTGGACGGCGCCAGTATAGCGCGTCACATCTTCCGAAAATACCCGATAAGGACTCGGGTAATCTCGGCGAAAATGCGGGCGCCTGCACACAGACCTAGGAGCTGACTGCGCAGGCGCCGTATTTCTCCGAGTCCTACGGCTATGGCGCGTCACGCCCTCCAAAAAATGCCGAAATAGGACTCTGAGAAATACGGCGCCTGCGCAGTCAGCTCCTAGGTCTGTGCGCCGCATTTTCGCCGAGATTACCCGAGTCCTTATCGGGTATTTTCGCAAGATGTGACGAGCAATACTAGAGCCGTCCACCGCGGGGGAAAAAAATTTAATTCCAGTATAATACAGTAAGTGGGGGATTAAAAAAAAAAACAGCATACTGGCGCTGACGCCAGTATGCTGGATCACATGGGAGAGCTTATATTTAGGGTGAACTTCCGCTTTAAGTATTAAAAACCCTGTTAGATTATATTCTACTCTCTATATCACTTTAGAAAGATTGAGTATCACTTCCTGCCCTGAAATTCATACCAGGAAATCTCTACAAGAGTGGTGGAATTTTCCCCCTTAGAGGAGTTGTTAAAGATTTACCCCCACCTCTTGTTCTGGTGACCGTTTTTTTGAACAATGGCAACCAGGACAAATAGTGTGAATTCTTTCAGTAGGGCAACAATAAAAAAAGAAATGAATTAAAATTGACAGCTGATCTAATTTTTCTCTACTCCTTCAAAAGCTAATGAAAAAGGTTCTAGCTATACGTGCTCCTTAACCACTTCAACCCCAGAAGAATTTACCCGCTTCCTGACTAAAGCATTTTTTTGGCGATTCAGCGATTGACCACCAAAAAAATAAATAAAACAAACACACTTCATCTGTCTCAAAAAAAAAATACAACATTCTGTTTGGGTACAGTGTTGCGTGATCATGCAGTTATTCAAAAAGAGTGGCAGCACTAAAATCTGAAAATTCGCATGGGCAGGATGTGGGTGGGGGGGGGCTTAAAGTGACCAGTAGGCAAGTGGTTAAAGAGTTGGTGATATTTCCTTATATTTGCCTGCTGTACCATGTAGTAAAAGTCTCATGTTCCCTTTATATTGCTTCCTTTGCGTGAAATCCCTGGTGTTTCTGCCAGTCCCTCTGCTTTACAAATTAAAAACTGACCACACTAAGCAGGAGAACACACTTTAGTCAGTTCTCTAGCTGTGCTGGAAACTCAGCCTGCTCTCCTCGAATAATCAGACTTGTCCTGACACTCCTCCCCCACCCCTGCACAGAATTTCAATGGGAAAATCAGTTTTCTGCTGTTTCTCCTTCCCTCAGCTCAGCTCGTAATCACTTATAAAAATAAAAAGGGGGAGAGAAAACAAAACCAAAATTTTTGTATATCTATACACAAATGATTTGCTAACTGAATGAGGGTTTACAATCACTTAAAACCATATTAAAAGCTAAACATTGCAAGAACCCTTGACATTATTAATGGTTTCTCCCCAAACCAACTGTCCCTTTTGCTGGACAGCTTGGTCATTATTCAATTGTAGAGAGAAATAAATGGGCCTGTGTAAAAACAGATTTATAAGCTTAACCACTTCAATAATAAACAAACACTTTCACCCTCTTCCTGCCCAGGCCAATTTTCAGCGCTCTCACACTTTGAATGACAATGTAACACTGCACGACTTTGTTTTTCATTATTTTGTTCCCACAAATATATTTATTTCGGTGGTATTTGATCACCACTGCGTTTTTTTTTTGTTTAACAAAAAATAAATAAATAGATTGAAAAATAAAAATAAAGTTTGTTTCTGTTATAACATTTTGTAAATAAGTATGTTTTATCCTTCACTGATCAGGCTGCACTGACAGGCATCCCTAATGGGTACCGATTGGCATCCCTGGTGGGCTCTGTTGGGCATCCCTGGTAAGTCTGCATGGATAAGCAATGCACCAATTATCAGCGCAAGCCCCCCCCCCCCTCAATCAGGAAAGCCGCTGATCAGCTCTCCTCTACCAGCAGCTTGTCAGCACGAGTAGAGGAAAAGCCAATAGTCGGTACTTCCTGGTTACCATGCGATAAGTTGTCATTAGACGGGGCGTGCAAGCACCTTATCCTGCTGGACAGCATAGGGATAACATAATCACTTTACGGATGTCATTCTGCTATAAAGCGGGTGGAAGTGGTCAATGCTACTGGTATTACAGGTATTAACCTAATACAGGCTATTTTTCCACTTCAGTTTCCATGCAAAGGGAGATCAAAAGGCATGCAAACCTTGTAGTATTTTCAAACAATGTCGAGTAACAAAATGGCTTGTTCGACTCCATTTTATAATATAAATGTGCAACGAACGGAAATTTAGGTGCCGAAATAGAAAATTTGTTTAACCACTTCCCCACCGCGCCATAAGCATTTTACTGCTACGGCGCGGTGGAGTTGCTTTGACACGACGTCCCTGGGACGTTCTCGTGCACTTCCGCGATTGCGCGTCCCCTGGGACGCGCTCGCGAAAGTGTCCGTGCTCGCCGGGTCTAGAAGACCCGGCGCATCACGGATCACGGTAAATTGCCACTGATAGCGGCCGTTTACCACGTGATCGCGCCGTCGAATGATGGCGCGATCACTTGTAAACAAACCGGCGTCATTTGATGACGCCGGTTCCTCCCTCTCCTCCCTCTGCTCTCTGTACCTTTCGGTACAGTGTGCGAGGAGAGGGGGGGGGGGAGCGGGGTGTCAGCAGCTGAGCTGTGGCTGGATCTGTGACAAATGCAGTCACAGATCCAGCCATCCCTCAATCCATCCCAGCTCTGCAATCCCCCAGTACCCTGCAATCCCCAGTACCCAGCATTACCCAACAATACCCCAATACCCCACAATACCCCAGTACCCAACAATACCCCACAATACCCCAGTACCCTGCAATCCCCAGTACCCAGCATTACCCCAGTACCCAACAATCCCCCAGTACCCAACAATCCCCCAGTACCCAACAATACCCCAGTACCCAACAATACCCCACAATACCCCAGTACCCAACAATACCCCACAATACCCCAGTACCCAACAATACCCCACAATACCCCAGTACCCAACAATACCCCAGTACCCGGCAATGCCCCAGTACCCGGCAATGCCCCAGTACCCGGCAATGCCCCAGTACCCGGCAATGCCCCAGTACCCGGCAATGCCCCAGTACTCGGCAATGCCCCAGTACTCCGGCAATGCCCCAGTACTCGGCAATGCCCCAGTACTCGGCAATGCCCCAGTACCCTGCATGATACTTTGCAATACCCCAATACTCTGCAATACCGCCTATGGGGATTTTTAAGTAGCGAAGTTTGGCGCCATTCCACGAGTGTGCGCAATTTTGAAGTGTGACATGTTGGGTATCTATTTACTCGGCGTAACTTCATCTTTCACATTTTGAAAAAAAAAAAAAAAAAAAATCGGGCTAACTTTACTGTTTTGTTTTGTTTTAAGCGCAACACAGTTTTTTTTTAAAAACACGCGTTCAATAAATTTCTGCGAAAATACAGATAAAAAGATAAAAAGTTGTAACGGCCGCCATTGTATTCTCTAGGGTCTTTGCTAAAAAAGCATATATAATGTTTTGGGGTTCTATGTAATTTTCTAGCAAATAAATGATGGTTTTTCCATGTAGGAGAGAAATGTCAGAATTGGCCTGGGTGTTCCAGAACGCCTGATGGCGTTCCCTGCATATTGGGCCTCTGTATGTGGCCACGCTGTGTAAAAGTCTCACACATGGGGTATCGCCATACTCGGGAGAAATAGTAGAATGTGTTTTGGGGTGTAATTTGTGGTATGCATATGCTGTGTGTGAGAAATAACTAGAGGTCGACCGATATATCGGCAGGCCGATATATCGGCCGATATTTGGCCGTTTTGGAGAAATCGGCATCGGCCGATTTTTCTCCAAATTAGGCCGATATTTCTACATGCTGCTAGCGCTGCCATGGCTCCGGAGCTAGGCCGAGGCCGCGGCCTTTCCTGATGCTGTGACCGCAGCGGCAATCCGCGGATTGCCGCCACGGTCACAGCATCAGGAAAGGCCGCGGCTTCGGCCTAGCTCCGGAGCCGCGGACATCTTAGTACACCCAGCGTTGGCGGCGGCGGCCGGCAATTGGCTGTTACAGGCGTCATAGATAGCGCAGCGGGCCCCTCCTCGTCTGTGGGTGTAAAAGAGGAGGGGCCCGCTCGCTGCTATCTACTGATGCCTGTGACAGCCAATCGGCGGCCGCGGCTGCCGACATTCTACACTGCAAAGAAAAACATCCCCTGACGTGCAGCGTGCCCGGCTTCTGCTTACAAACCCCAGAATGTTACTGGCCCGCTCTGCATTCTGGGGTTTGTAGGCAGAGGCCGGGCGCGCAGCACATCAGGGGACTTTTTTTTTTTTTACAGTGTAGAATGTCGGCAGCGGCGGCCGCTGATTGACTGTTGCAGACAGGGGTGGATGGCACAGGGGTGGATGGCACTAGTTGGCACAGGGGTGGTTGGCACAGGGGTGGATGGCACTGGTTGGCAAAGGGGTGGATGGCAAAGGGGTGGATGGCACTGGTTGGCAAAGGGGTGGATGGCACTGGTTGGCAAAGGGGTGGATGGCACTGGTTGGCAAAGGGGTGGATGGCACTGGTTGGCAAAGGGGTGGATGGCACTGGTTGGCAAAGGGGTGGATGGCACTGGTTGGCAAAGGGGTGGATGGCACTGGTTGGTGATGCACTGAGGTGATGCACTGGTGGGCATTGTTGAGGTGGCACACACTGATGGGCTGCACTGGTGGGCATTGATGAGGTGGCACTGGTGGTGGACACTGATGGGCATTGATGAGGTGGCACTGGTGGTGGACACTGATGGGCATTGATGAGGTGGCACTGGTGGTGGACACTGATGGGCTGCACTGGTGGGCATTGATGAGGTGGCACTGGTGGTGGACACTGATGGGCTGCACTGGTGGGCATTGATGAGGTGGCACTGGTGGTGGACACCGATGGGCTGCACTGGTGGGCATTGATGAGGTGGACACTGGTGGGCATTGATGAGGTGGCACTGGTGGTGGAACTGATTGGCTGCACTGGTGGGCATTGATAGGTGGCATGGTGGTGGACACTATGGGCTGCACTGGTGGGCATTGATGAGGTGGCACTGGTGGTGGATATGGGCTGCATTGGGCATATGAATGGTGGGCATGTGAGGTGGCACTGGTGGTGGACACTGATGGGCTGCACTGGTGGGCATTGATGAGGTGGCACTGGTGGTGGACACTGATGGGCTGATGGTGGGCATTGATGAGGTGGCACTGTTGGTGGACACTGACAGGCTGCACCCCACCTCTCCACCCTAAACAATTATCTCCTCCCAACCTCTCCACCCTAGGTTTTTTGAGTTGAGGAGAAAAAAATAAAATAAAAAAAATCGGCCTAAAATATCGGCCGCAAAAATCGGCAACACATATCGGCCATCGGCCGCCCCGATTTCCAAATATCGGCATCGGCATCGGCCAGAGAAAAACCCATATCGGTCGACCTCTAGAAATAACCCGCTAATATGACAGAAACAAGTTTTTTTTTTTTTTACAGAATTTTCAGTCGTTTTTCTTTTATAGCGCAAAAAATAAAAAACCCAGAAGTAATCAAATACCACCAAAAGAAAGCTCTATTTGTGTGAAAAAAAAAGGACAAAAATTTCAAATGGGTAGAATGTTGTATGACTGATTAATTGTCATTCAAATTGTGAGAGCACCGAAAGCTGAAAATTGGTCTGGTTAGGAAGGGGGTTTAAGTGCTCAGTGGTCAAGTGGTTAAAAAAAAAAAAAAAAAAAATTAATATAATTTTTTTATATATTATATGAATTTGTTGTTGCCCATTATCAGGTCCCTGATTAACACAGAGTGTGATGTCTGGGCATCACGATAGCCAACATTGCCGATTGGAGAAAAGGCACACACCCCCTCTCATCATAGGTAGA
Organism: Rana kukunoris; assembly: GCA_029574335.1. Lineage (NCBI taxonomy): Eukaryota > Metazoa > Chordata > Amphibia > Anura > Ranidae > Rana > Rana kukunoris. The sequence goes on from CM056057.1 coordinate 119,028,968, forward strand.
GACTCTCAGAGCTGTTTTGTAATAGGAGCTGCTCTCTGCAAATCTATTTTAGCAACCTTCTTTGACAAAAGATTCAGGCTGCTTTTCTCTAAAAAGTCAAAAAATATTCCAGGAATTCTCAGGCTGATAACAGAGGAACTGTTTAGAAGAGAGTTATATGACTTAGCTCATTGAAAAGAGATAACAAAATACTGCAGATATATGTGCCCAGCTCAAATTTCATGAATCGGGTTTACATCCACTTTAATTTTTTTTTGTTTTTGTTTTGTTTTCTTAACATTAAAAACCCTATTATATAGCCCAGTCCGGTTGGATTTCGTTCAGCGGTTCTGGGGCGATTCCAATGTAAATTGTAGCATATGAGATTAGAAATTGCACCTGAACTGGCTTGAAATTGCACAGGACTATCAAATCACACCGCGGCCATTATTTTTATATACATACATAATTGTTTTGCCTTACATTTCTATTTTAAACTGAATGTAAATCTTCACCATGTGAAACAAACCAATCACTTTAATGCAGGCAAAGAAATAAAGTGGTTGTAAACTAGGGTTGTCCCGATACCACTTTTTTAGGACCGAATACAAGTACCGATACTTTTTTTCAATTCGATCCCAAATACCAATACTTTTTTTTTTTTAAATGTGTCCCCCACGAATGCAGCCATGTCCCCCCACATATGCAGCCATGTCTCCCTATACCATAGATGCAGATGCCGCCGTCGCCTAGTTAATCAGCGCGGGGAACATTGCAGCTTTCATTTGAATAGCCGTGTGTTCCCCGCTGCGCATAGACACTCCCCCTTGCCCAGGCACTTTAATAGACAGATCACCCGTCCAATCCTGGGGACGGGTGATCTGTATATCAAAGTGCCCGAGCAAGGGGGAGTGTCTATACGCGGCACGGTGGGGAACACACAGCTATTCAAATGAAAGCTGTAATGTTCCCCGTGCTGATTAACTAGGCGGCAGCGGCGTTGCAGTATGCGGCGGCGGGGTAGTATCGGATCTGTCATCGGGGGCATTTGCGGGAGTACAAGTACTCCCGCAAATGCTCAGTATCGATCCTGATACCGATATCGGGACAACACTATTGTAAACCCTAAGGCTGGATTCACACCTATGCATTTTTAGTGCTTTTTGCACTGCAGTCCATTTACCATGGTTACCTATGTAACACATTCTGTAGTGCCTGGCCTCGAGTGAAACAAATCCGCCTATGCGCGTTGTACCCATTTATCTGCCAGCAACCTGTCCTGTACAACCTTCTATAGCACACAGAATCTGTCAGCTAGACAAAGCAGGGGGGTGGGGTATCAGAATTCACCACAGCACACAGGTTCATTGTTTTTTTTACACTAAACCCAGCAGGGCTGAGCGACAAAAAATAAATAAAAAGACAGCTCAGGAGGAGCTGATGTTAGTATAGTGATCTCCCCTGCTGGTCAGTGTACATATTTGCCAGCACACCAAGGATCTTCCATCACTGTCCAAAGGTTTTTGAGGTAGAGAGATCACAGAGACAAGTGCAGTCAGGCATGCGACGAAGGGGTTCTGAGTAACTCAGAAACGTTACACTTGTCTCTGTGATGTGATCTCTCTGCAATATAAATCTTTGGAAGGTGATTGTAGATCCTTGGTGTGCTGGCAAATATGTACACTTGTTTGATGTTTCCAGCTGGCAATCATTACAGCACCCACTATTGATGCTCCTGCCTTGTTTTCCATTAAGTGTGCGATAGGAACATAGACAAGAACACCCCGGTCTGCGCTCTTCAGGATTGCCAACGTTCAGTAATTCCACAAACAGTTGTAAAATCCATACTTTTTGCATCTGTCCTTAAATGTCCATTATGGACATGTAGGCTGCATGTCCGTAACTGACATTCATGGACAAATGCAATAATTATGGATTTTACAAACTGTTTGTAAGTTTACTAAAACTTGGCATTCCTGGCGCTCTTAGTCATTGGCTTACTACGCTGATCGGGAGACCCCCCCCCCCCCCCCCGATTATGGCCCAGTCGGCTTCTGCTGGACCGACTGCAGTACACACAGGCCAAATGTCGGCCAGTTTCTAAAGAACGAGCTGATGCAGGCCGACACTTAGCCTGTGTGTACTAGGCTTTATGAAGAAGAGCTCTGAACGGGGACAACGACACCTCTCCCCAAGAACAGCTGAGGTTGTTAATCACAAGCTGTGTTCTGGAGCTCTTCTCCCCTTTCTATCTCTTGGAATCAGGAAAAGCTGTTTACATTTTGATAACAGAGGAACCAGGTAGCAGAGAAACATCACACTCTGAGCTTTGGATAGACAATTACACCGTGTAGAAAGATGTGCTTTGTTCAGATTTCCTTTATGAGGTTTACAAGCACATTAAAGGTACAATGAGAGACAGATGAGAACCACTTGCATTCCTGACCATGCATACACCCCACCAGGGTAATCATCTGATCAGCTAAGCAAACCCCCCAGACAGCCATTTGTGGGGACATGGAAGCAGCTCTACCTTTGAAGTTCTTGATGACTAACTTCTTGGCTGAGCCAGGCTTGCTGTTGGCAAAGCTGGAGACGGGGGAGGCTTTGGTGAGCCCATTGGCATGGTGGCCGGCAGCCACAGGGGAGATGAGCAGGTTCTTACTCCTCAGGGGTTGGGGGGTGGTAGAAGAACAAGAGGAAGAGGAGGGAGACTCCTCAGCCATCTTCACATCGAGTCCTAGAAAGTCTAGGCTGTCCTCAAAGCGGAGCTTCTTCTGTATGTGATTGGAGGAGGAGGACGAGGAGTTCTTCTGAGGGGCGATGGAGTCCAAGTCGTCCTTGTCACTGCTGTTACTGTTATTCAACTTTCTCTTCTTGGAGCTGCTGTTTCCCTCAGCCTTGACCTCCTGAGCGGGAGGGTTGGGGGACGATAAACCTGAGGGGAACATGAACACAGAACACACACATCAATCTCCGAAGAGTCTATGTCCCACCACACCACACCACCCCCCGGGCTCTGACAAGGCTCCGGCCTGCCACTACGCTCCGGAAAGGCCACTCTCCGCTTGTTTATTGTCACCACAGAAAAGATGGCCTCACTTCCTCTCACAAGGCATCTCGGGTAGAGCGGCCCCGACCACCCCCCCTCCACAACCACCGAGCCGTCCGCCTCACTTACCGGAAGGGCTGGCGGCGAGGTCTTTCATAATGCCCGACCGTGCGGGCCTCATCCGTCGCCTTTCCCTCGCCGAGCTACCGCTCTGATTGGTCCCGGCGGGGAGTTCAGGGACTGGGAGGGATTGAGCGGGGTGCTGAGGATCAACGGGAGGAGCCAACCTGGAGGCGTCCGCTTCCCCGTCCATGATGTCACGCAGCGAGAAGAGGCCGCTATTGGCCGGGCCTGTGACGTGAGGTCATCCGCGTGTCGCTCGCTTCCGCCCCTTTCACCTGACTCGTGTAGCGCTGCGGCTTAAAGGAAGTGTGTTGTTATTAAAGAGGGACTCGTGTGTGGGGCTCCGCATCTATGGTCTGTGGTGCTCCTCGTCTATGGGCTCCTCGTCTATGGGGGCTGCACAGGCAGCTCCGTCCTTTACAAACCTTGTATGTAGCCACATGCTGCGACAGAGGATCTCAGCTTTACTCTGTTATCAAAGAGAACCTGTCAGGCCTCTAATGTCCTGTTCACAATCTCAAAATCAGACAACAGATCGTGCGTTTTTTGTTTTTTCCATGCTAGTCACATATCGAAAATGGAGAGGTTACTAAAATTCTCATACAACGGCATAAAACATCGGAAGTGATGTCATGTTTGGTAGAAAAATTGTCCGATTGGATGAACTGCCTTGATCGGCTCTTGAAAGCTCTTTACTAATCGTATGATCGCTTCAAAAGCGATATTTTTTATGCGATTTTCAGATCGTGTATATGGGCCATAAAGCTGGCCACACATTTACAATCTCCTTCAACTGTCTAATGCTTGGACCTGCCTGATTGGATACAAATCGATCAGATAGATTAAAGTTATACTAAAGACATAGGTGACTCGCGTTGTATTTTCTTTTGACTTTCAATAAAAATAATTGTACCAGAAGTAATACAAATACTCCATATTCCCATCACACACGTTCTTGGATGAAGCTTCAGAAATATTTGGGTGCTACAGCAACGGTCAGCTGGAGACTGGTTCAGAAGTCACAATGCAGATATTTGCCAGCACACCATGGATCAACAAAATAGCGTCCAAACCGATTTTTTATTGCATGATCACATCACAATGTGCTGCAACGTTTCGGAGCCACGCGGGACCCTTTTGTCAGGCATGATGAAGGGGCCCTGGGTGGCTCTGAAACGCTGCAGCACATCGAGATGTGATTCTTCAATAAAAAATCAGTTTGGATGCTATTTTATTGATCCATGGTGTTCTGGCAAATATCTGCAGAAGTGATACTGATGCCCAGATCTCAGATCAGAGGCGGCTCTTTAATTAGGCAAATTAGGTGGTCGCCTTAGGCCTCACACTTACAGGGGTCTCGCGGCCACCTAACTTACCCAATGCATCTGCATCAGTTTTGAGGGACAGGGGACCTTAACGCTGCTGTGTTCAGGCAGCATTAAGAGCCTTGACTCACGAGTGGGGGCGCCAGCGTCTCTAACAACCAGTAAATATCGGTGACACCACCCCTTGTGCCGTCAATGACCCAGCATGCCCTCAGTCAATGATGTCACAAGAGGGTGGGTTCACCAGGTGACCCCCGCCCCTTAGTTATTAAAGAGCGGGATCTGGGTGCCACCTTGTCAAAGGGGGTTTCCAGATTCCGATAAGCTCCCTGCCAGCAGACCCCCACAACCTCTGGCCAGGGTTGTGAGGAAGAGGCTCCTGTCCTTGAATTATTTTTCCTATCATGGGTGTGATTGGGGCCCCATGTTAAGTTTTGCCTAAGGCCTCACAAAGCCTAGAGCCGCCTCTGTCTCAGATCGAATCTGAAGCGTTTACTAAAGTCACGAAAATTTGCATACGACAGAATAAAAATTCAAAGTGATGTCATCTGTTGTAATGCATCTGTATTGCATTTTCGAATGACAGCTGTACTGAGTTGAAAAAAAATATGCGATCTGGCATCATACAAATTTTATATCTTGTGCACGGTCGATCAAATAATATTGGATGAACTGTCCTGATCGGCTCTTGAAAGGTCTGTGCTAACGATAAGATTATCATACGATCGCTCCGAAATCAGTGTTTTTCGTACGATTTTCTGATTGTGTGTATGAGCATAAGGCGCGTACACAAGGCCAGTTTCATCGGTCCAAACCGATCGTGTGTATGGCCCACACGATGGTTAGTACGCAAAAGCATCGGTCCAAAAACCCACGCATGCTCAGAATCAAGTCGATGCATGCTTGGAAGCATTGAACTTCGTTTTTTTAGCATGTCGTTGTGTTCTTCGTCACCGTGTTCTGACCCGATCAGATTTTGGACTGATGGTGTGTACACACATCAGACCATCAGGCCACTTCAGCAGTGACCCGATGAAAACGGTCTGTCGGACCATTCTCATCGGGTTGGACCGATCGTGTGTACGCGGCCTAAGGCTTAACGTACACGAGATGTTTTACAACCTCCCCTGAACGATTTAACTTGATAGATAGTAGACAACATTTAAAAACGTCTTTCCTGACAGACTCCATGGCAGCCTACTTGTGGGTTAATCCCGCCTCTCATACCTCATAGGACCCTACTCCCATAAAGCTTTGCGTCTCCCCATAGACTGTGTTCCTTTTTTGTCCTCCTCCTAGGACCTATGCTGTTAAAGCAGAAAAAAGAAGAAATACCTTTTATTTTTTTCCTCAGTCCTGATGATCCTGCACATAGAGCTCACCTTCTGGTGTCCAACAAGTCCCAGCTATTAGCAGGGTAGACATGGGCGTCGGTTGCAATATCAACAGGTGCTTACTAACCAGCCATTGGCAGGCAAGCAGCAACAAGGCCAAACGTCCTAGCTATTAGCTGGAGGCCTCTATTCCTTTAAGAATGCCCGAATAGTGCGGAGTGAGCTTCATAGCTCTCAGTTCCAGGACAGGTCGGCAATGGTATCCTTGGTAACGTATTATCCTCTCTTACCTTGTACATGGCAGCCGTACTCTATGTTGTTTTGTTGATTGTTTTGTCTCCGCCGTGGCCATGGCCGCTGGAACGCATCTGCGTTCCAGTTCGTTGTTTTCTGGTCTCTGCGCCTGCGCTGGTTCCAGCCGAGATTGAGGCTTGGATGCGCATGCGCAGTACGATCGGATTGTCGCGATCGCGCATGCGCGCGAGGTCTGTGTGGGGAGGTGCGCCTGTCACGTCGCAATTGCGGCGTGAGCGTGGCGTGCGCGGTGACGTCATCATCAGGGCGGCAGGTTTAAATAGCTGTCAAAACAGCTATCTTTGGGACACACGCAGGCTGTGCTGTTGCTGTTTTCGTTGCCCCAAATTGATAGTCTTCCCTCTTCAAGGTATGTTTCTTGCCTTCTGCCTTTTTAAAGCCCTGTTTGCTTGATTCATCCATGCTGCATCTTACATTGATATGTTTGTCTTAGCAGTTCTTGTGACTCCTTTTCACTATGGATGTCTCACCGCCCCCCAGTGGCCAACCCTTGCGCTGCAGGTAGGATGGAAAAAATTATTTTTTTCCCTACCTGGCTGTTTGGGTTTCTGTGTAATCAGAGGTTAACTCTTTCCTCCTCATCAGCCCCTCTAGGTCTGAACATCAATCTTCAGCACGCGAAGTTGTTGACGAATCCAGGTTACAGCATCGTCACTCCAGATCAAGTTCCAGACGCCCCAGGTCATCTTCTAGACACCGCAAAGAAGGCTCCAGATCTTCATCTGGCCGCCATTCCCACCGCCATTCCAGCCACTCCAGTAAGAGAGTCTGCTGGGGATGTAGAGCTCGGGTCTCGGAAGGAAGATCCCTTTGTGAACTATGTTATTCCAAGGCGGTGAGGGAGAGAGGAAATGATGGTCATCAGGTGGAGGCTCTGGTCAGGAGAGTAGTCCAGGAATCCCTGAACAAATCTGGTTCCAGAGGTGATGTTACTGTTCCTGATGACCCAGTTCCAGCGCTTACACAGGATAATCCTGAAACGCCTGGTCCCTCTCAACGTGTACGCAGTCCAAGTGCGTCTTCCGTCAGTGAAGCAGAGAGTGTTGTCAATCCTGCAGGATTTGATTTTTCCCTAGTACCAAGTTTAGTGAAAGCGGTAAAGATCGCCTTGAGGTGGGAAGATCCGGTGGAATCCCCTTCCAAACAGAGAAAATATTTCAAACAACTTAAAAAGGAGCGCCCTAGTTTTCCTTTTTTGGGTGAACTGGGAGATATCATTTCTGACGAATGGGCCAGCACGGACAGAAAGAATTCTTTGCTTTCAAAAGTAGCAAAGATGTACCCGTTCAAAGTGAACATGTTAAACACTTGGAATCAGCTCCCTTGGTTGATGCCGCCGTGATGAGGTTGGTGAAACATGTCACACTCCCTCTGGAAGATACCGTCTCCTTTAAGGACGGTCTAGATAGAAAGATAGACACAGATCTGAAACGTATATATATTACAGCAGGCATGGCTTGTAAACCGGCTCTAGCCCTAGCTGCCTTGTCTAAGGCAATGGAATCCTGGACGGATGAAGTGGATTCTACCTTAGCGAACGTCTCCGAAGATGTGCTCAGCAGCACACCGGTTCATGAGCTGAGAATGGCGTCCGTCTTCCTGGGGGAGGCCTCCCTTGACATTATCCGGTTGGTGGCGCGGATCATGCTCTCCTCTGTCACAGCTAAACGTGCTCTGTGGTTGCGCCCTTGGGCGGCTGATCCCGCTTCAAAACAAGGGTGGTACAGAATCCCCTTTCAGGGGTCTTCCCTGTTTGGGAACAAGCTGGACAGCGCTATCACCCGTGCCACTGGGGGTAAGTCTGGGTTCCTTCCTCAGGATCGCCGTCCGTTCGGTCAGAGAAGATCCTTCCCTAGGCAAGATCAAGACCGTTCAAGAGATGCGCGCCGGTATAGACCTGGTCGCGAGTTCCGGAAAAACTGGAGGAGAGTCCAGCCCTCTGGACAGAAGCCCCCTAGGGGACCCTCGTCTGCCGGACGTGATGCCCCTAAGTCCTTTTGATGCGAAGCCAGCCCAGACGGAAAGAGTAGGCGCTCGGCTACTACAGTTCCGACATATCTGGGCAGCCTCAATAAGAGATTTTTGGACTGTCAAAACAGTGTCTACAGGCCATACCTGGACCTTTATCAGTCCACCCGTGCTACAGTTTGTACCCACAACAATGCCCGGCTCAGAAGAAAAAAGGAAAATTCTTCTGTCATACACAAGCTCTCTCCTAGCTCTGGGTGCCGCTATTCATGTTCCATCTTCCGAAAGAGGTCAAGGGATGTACTCGCCCCTGTTTATGGTTCTAAAGAAGACAGGTTCTTGGAGACCGGTAATAGACCTGACACATCTAAACACCTTTATCAAAAAGGAAAAATTCAAGATGGAGTCCTTGCTTACTATTCGTCAGGCGGTTCAGCCAGGCGATTGGCTGGTGTCCATAGACCTAAAAGATGCCTACTTCCATGTCCCAGTCGCAGCGGACTTCCAAAAATATCTTCGATTCTCAGTAGACAATGTCCACCTCCAATTTACGTGTCTCCCGTTCGGGCTCACAACATCGCCCCGGGTGTTCTCAAAACTTCTATTGGCTGTCGTCGCCCTGATCAGAACCAAGGGCATTCGACTTCATCACTACCTCGACGACTTACTGTTACCTTCGCAAGACAAGGAACAGCTGTTGACACACCAGATCCAGGTCATTTCCACCCTGACCGAGTTCGGTTGGCTGATAAACAGGGAAAAGAGTCATCTGCAACCCACACAATCTCTGATTTTTCTGGGAGCTCAATTCAACACAGTTCAATGTTCCATCTCCTTGCCCCTGACAAAGATCCCGGTAGTCCGGGACAGAGTCCGGCTTGCATTGGATTCTCCCTTTCTAAAAGCCTCGCAATGCCTCAAGATAGTGGGCACCATGGTGTCCACAGTCCCCATGGTGAGATGGGCACAATGGAGGATGAGGCCCTTTCAGAAGGGGTTTCTCCAACAGTGGGATCCGAAGTCTCAGGATCAACGCATTCGAATAACTTCGTCGATGCGAGAGAGTCTTCTTTGGTGGCTACTAAGGAAAAATCTCCTCAACTACCATTCATTAGCCCCGATCTCCTGGATCACAATTACATCAGATGCCAGCAACAGCGGCTGGGGGGCTCTGTGCTTGAAGGAGTTTGCTCAAGGGAAATGGACGTTACCATCCCGGAGTGTGAGTTCCAATGCCCTGGAACTCCGTGCGGCCTACCGTGCCCTTCAATCCTTTCTTCACATAGTAAAGGGATCGTCAGTCCTGTTGAGAATAGACAACACGACAGCTGTGTCATACATAAAGAGACAGGGAGGCACCCGCAGTCTATCCCTGCTGAAGGAAGTGGATCCGATCATGTCGTGGGCACAAGTACATCTCTCAGATTTAACAGCTGTGTATCTCCCCGGATCTCAAAATCTCCAAGCAGACTTCCTTTCGAGGACAACACTCGACCACAACGAATGGTCTCTCCACAGCGAAGTCTTCAGCTGGGTCCTATCCCTGGGAGTTGTGCCGGAAGTGGACCTATTTGCATCTCCATGCAATTACAAACTAGAGAAATTCTATACGAGGGGTCGCTGTCCCCAAGCGTTCGGAGTGGATGCTCTAACAGACCAGTGGAACTTTCACAGTGCCTATGCTTTTCCTCCAGTCCCGGTCATCCTCCGGTTCCTGGCAAGACTCAGGTGGGAAGCGGTCGAGGTGGTGGCGATAGTCCCTTATTGGCCCAACAGACCATGGTTCCCGTTGCTGCTTCATCTGAGCTTCCGGGCTCCAGTCCCGCTTCCGAACAGGGCAGATCTCCTGTTACAAGGGGTAACCCCCCATCCATGTCCATCCCGTCTTCATCTGATGGTCTGGTTTTTGAAAGGGAAAGGCTTATTGCGTTAGGCTGCCCAAATCAAGCCATCTCCACTCTGTTAAGTGCGAGGAGATCAAGCACCAACAAGGTCTACCAGAGAATATGGTCAAAATTTGCAGATTTCGTCTCTTCCATGGATGGATCCCCTAGTAATCCTAGGATTCAGGATGTTCTTGGCTTCCTTCAGACAGGTCTGGATCTGTCTTTATCAGTCAGCTCCCTGAGAGTTCAAATTTCGGCCATTTCGGCCTTCACTGGGTTTTCATGGGCCAAACACACCCTTGTCAAACAATTTTTCAAAGGTGCCATGAGGCTTAGGCCACAGAGAAAACCAAGGTTCTCAAAATGGAACCTTCCCTTTGTTTTGGACTTCCTTTCAGAAACTACGCACTCGGATAACTTGTCAATCAAAGATCTATCCTCAAAAGCTGTCTTCCTTGTGGCCATAACATCAGCCAGAAGGGTCTCAGAAATAGGTTCTCTAGGATCCAAAGAACCGTTTCTTACTTTCTTCCCTGATCGGGTCGTACTAATTCCCATGTTGGGATCCAATCCCAAGGTAACATCGGTCTTTCATGAAAATCTAGAAATTGTTCTCCCCACTTTTCGATCTCCTGAGAACTCTAATGTCCATCCTCTAGACGTCGGACATGTATTAAGACAATATCTGGAAGCCACAGCAGCCTTCCGTCAATCTGACCATCTGTTCGTTTCCTTCCATGGAAAAAGCAGGGGAATGCGTGCTTCTCCCAGAACCATCGCTGCATGGATAGTTCAAGTAATCCAAGGGGCATACAAAGCAAAAGGGTTGGCTCCTCCTGAAGCGGTGACAGCGCATTCGACTCGTAGCATCTCCACATCATGGGCAGCCGCCCGGCATGTTTCCCCAGAAGTAATCTGTAGGGCGGCCTCCTGGTCGTCATTAAACACATTCATGACGCATTACTGCGTAGAACCGGCCTGTTTGTCGTCGGTTGATTTTGGTTTACATGTTTTATCTGTTGACAATGTCAATTAAACCTTTTTTTTCTTTAATCAGCAATTTCCCACCCGGGTGTGTCGGCTAGTTATTTCCCACAAGTAGGCTGCCATGGAGTCTGTCAGGAAAAGGGAAAATTTATATCAAATACTTACCGTAATTTTCCTTTCCTGATGGACTCCATGGCAGCCGGAGTTTCCCTCCCATTGCTGGAGTAGGCTAAATTACGGAACACAGTCTATGGGGAGACGCAAAGCTTTATGGGAGTAGGGTCCTATGAGGTATGAGAGGCGGGATTAACCCACAAGTAGGCTGCCATGGAGTCCATCAGGAAAGGAAAATTACGGTAAGTATTTGATATAAATTTTCCCTTGTTTTGCCACGTTTACGTGCCATTTTAAGGCGCATTTGCATTTAGGAGCATTTTAAAAAATATATATTTTTCCAAATAGTCAAAAATGCATCTCCATTAAAAACGCCTGTAAATGAAACACGGCTAAACATGAGTTACCACATTTACACGTGTTTACAAGCTGTTATGCCCTGTACATACGATCGGATATCTGATGGAATCTAATCCGATGGATTTTTTCGTCGGATATCTGATAAAGCTGACTTTCATCAGTCTTGCCTATACACCATCAGTCAAAAATCTGACCGTGTCCTACGCGGTGACATAAAACACTACGACTTGCTGAGAAAAATGAAGTTCAATGCTTCCGAGCATGCGTCGACTTCATTCTGAGCATGCATGGATTTTTGACCGAGGGACTTCCACGCAGACGATAGTTTTTTCCTTTTTTTTTTTCCATAGGAAAAACTTAAAACATGTTCTATTTTTTTTCACCGATGGAAAACAAACCGATGGGGCCCACACATGATCGGTTTGTCCGATGAAAGCGGTCCATCGGTCCGTTTTCATCAGACAAACCAATCGTGTGTACAGGGCTTTACAGGCATTTGGCATTTCAAATGCCTCTGAACATCCGTCCTGAATGTATTTTTTTGCTTAAAAAAAAATGCTTCTAAACTCAACTGCCTAGAAACGACCCTATGTACATGTACTGATAAGATAACATCGAGGAGAGTTCAGGGGCAGCTGAAAAAAATGCCCAACTGCTCTTAAACATCAGTTTTCCACCAGCAGCAGTGTACATGAAGCCTAAAAGCAATCTGTTTTTATTTAAAGTAGAACTATAGGCAAAACTTTTATCTCCATTTTGGATAAAGCAAGGGAGGAAAATGGCTAATTGGGCCCAATATTTCAAACTTTTTTAACAAATAAAAAACTGAAAAATTGGGCGTGCAAAATTATTCAGCCCCCTTAAAGAGGGGGTTCACCCTTAAAACCACTTTCTCACATCCCATCCAGCATACTGGCGTCAGTATCGATGTACTTACCTCTTAATAGATAATTAAATTTTCGTCCTACCGCGGGGTATGGCGCCGCTATATCGCGTCACGCCTTCCGAAAACAGCCGACTAGCACTCGGCTGTTCTCGGCGCTATACGACGCCTGAGCACAGACCTAGGATCTGACTGCGCAGGCGCCGTATATAGCCGCATCACGCCCTCCGAAAAAAGCCGAAATAGGACTCGGCTGTATACGGCGCCTGCGCAGTCAGCTCCTGGGTCTGTGCGCAGGCGCAGAGAACAGCCAAGTGCTAGTCGGCTGTTTTCGGAAGGCGTGACGCGATATAGCGGCGCCATACCCCGCAGTAGGACGAAAATTAAATTATCTATTAAGAGGTAAGTACATCGATAAAAAAAAAAAAAAGACAGCATAATGGCGCTGATGCCAGTATGCTGGATGGGATGGGATGGGAGAAAGTGGTTTTAAGGGTGAACCCCCTCTTTAAGTTAATACTTTGTAGCGCCACCTTTTGCTGCAAATACAGCTGTAAGTCACTTGGGGTATGTCTCTATCAGTTTTGCACATCGAGAGACTGAAATTTTTGCCCATTCCTCCTTGCAAAACAGATCGAGCTCAGTGAGGTTGGATGGAGAGGGTTTGTGTACAGCAGTTTTCAGTTCTTTCCACAGATTCTCAATTGGATTCAGGTCTGGACTTTGACTTGGCCATTCTAACACCTGGATATGTTTATTTGTGAACCATTCCATTGTAGACTTTGCTTTATGTTTTGGATCATTGTCTTGTTGGAAGACAAGTCTCCGTCCCAGTCTCAGGTCTTTTGCAGACTCCGTCAGGTTTTCTTCCAGAATGGTCCTGTATTTGGCTCCATCCATCTTCCCATCAATTTTAACCATCTTCCCTGTCCCTGCTGAAGAAAAGCAGGCCCAAACCATGATGCTGCCACCGCCATGTTTCACAGTGGGGGTGGTGTGTTCAGGGGGATGAGCTGTGTTGCTTTTATCTTTAGATATATTTAAGAAATGGCTTTCTTCTTGCCACTCTTCCATAAAGGCCAGATTTGTGCAGTATACGACTGATTGTTGTCCTATGGACAGAGTCTCCCACCTCAGCTGTAGATCTCTGCAGTTCATCCAGAGTGATCATGGGCCTCTTGGCTGCATCTCTGATCAGTCTTCTCCTTGTATGAGCTGAAAGTTTAGAGGGACGGCCAGGTCTTCGTAGATTTGCAGTGGTCTGATACTTTCATTTCAATATTATCGCTTGTACAGTGCTCCTTGGGATGTTTAAAGCTTGGGAAATCTTTTTGTATCCAAATCCGGCTTTAAACTTCTCCACAATAGTATCTCGGACCTGCCTGGTGTGTTCCTTGTTCTTCATGATGCTCTCTGTGCTTTAAACGGACCTCTGAGACTATCACAGTGCAGGTGCATTTATACAGAGACTTGATTACACACAGGTGGATTCTATTTATCATCATTAGTCATTTAGGTCAACATTGGATCATTCAGAGATCCTCACTGAACCTCTGGAGAGAGTTTGCTGCACTGAAAGTAAAGGGGCTGAATAATTTTGCACGCCCAATTTTTCAGTTTTTTATTTGTTAAAAAAGTTTGAAATATCCAATAAATTTCGTTCCACTTCATGATTGTGTCTCACTTGTTGTTGATTCTTCACCAAAAATTACAGTTTTATATCTTTATGTTTGAAGCCTGAAATGTGGCAAAAGGTTGCAAAGTTCAAGGGGGCCGAACACTTTCGCAAGGCACTGTATATACACATAGACATATACATTGCCTTGAAAAAGTGTTCCTACTCATTGAAATTTTCCACATTTTGTCATGTTACAACCAGAAACTTAAATGTATTTTGTTAGTTAATTAACTAATAGTATAGGGCTTCTTTTACCCTGATGCGCTGCTGTTTAGCCACACCGCGGGTGAAGTGCAGTGTACTTGCAGCTTTCCTGCTGTGCTTAGCCATAGACTTTAATTATATCCTGTGGGTTTGGTGCACTATCCGAATGCAGGAGTTTTGGTGCGCTTGCACCACACCTGCAGGATATAATAGAAGTCTATGACAAAGTGCAACTAACCCAGGAAAGTTGCAGATGCACTGCGCTGCATCAACGGTGCAGGTAAGCCGCAGCACACCAGTGTGAAAGTAGCGCTATAAGGGGTTTAGAACAGAAATAGTTCATTTACATTTGCATTTTTGGGGGTGGTCAAACCCCATAGTTAAAGTGGAGTTCCACCCATAAAACGAACAGCTTGCCTTTAATGTAAATAGAAAATTCTTCCAAATTTTTTTTTTACTTACTTCTATATGGCTGTTACTAGGCATATTTCGTAATCTGCCTAGTTCCTAGTCCTATGTGGTAGAACTTCCTGTCTAAAGACCCCATTGCCTCCTGGGAAATGATGACACTTTCCCAGGAGTCTCTGGGCATTACTGTGCCTAAAAATCCCAGCATGCACCTCTCTCGGAAAATCCAAGAAGAAATATGAACTGGGCTTAATAATGCCCACAGCTATGAAGGAAAACGGCTACAAGATCCCTGAGATGATATCAGGTACGTTTTTGAAACTGTTTATGTACCGATCATGCTTTATTAATATGTTTGAATGAATATTCATAATAATGTAACTGAGATTGCAAAAAAATAAAAATAAATTATGCCCGAAACCCCGCTTTATGTCGTGTTTTATCACCCCAACTGCGCCCTCTTTAGCTGCAGTGGCCAGGGGTGTACAAATGTTACAGACACAGCAGGAGCTATGGTTGGTGGGTGTAGCCCTGCCAAGCATGACCCTTTCACAATGACCACTTCTTTCACTCTCCTCTCCACTATCCCTTTCCCCCACTTTATTTAATTTATTGCCTATGTTTGTCACGTTTTTGTCTTTTTTTTTGTTTGTGCATGTTTTGTTCACTGTGTGATTAGTAGGGTTTCCGGTCCTCGGGCCAACCCTGAACGTCTTGGGAGTGGGTGGACATGGCTTTCTGGCTTAGTTCGCCTGCTTTCATGGGGTCTTCCTTCGGGGGAGCCCCACCTAGTACTGGGAGGGTTCTGTTTCGGCAGTCCCTCCAAGGAAGTTGGGTCCGTGTCGGCTTTGGTTGCTCGGACCACAGGACCTCAGTCCCCGTCTGGAGCCTAACGCCCCGGGGGATCAGGGTTTGGGTCCCTTCTGCACGTTTTTGTGAACACTCTTTATGTGTGTGCACATTTTTTCTGCACCGGGTGGAGTTTTTTGGGTGTGTTCACACGCCATAGGCTTTTCAACAACAAAAAAAAGACCCTTTCAAGTGAATGAGGCCACTCTGCAAGTGCCCTGCAACCTTGTGTAGGATTTTATATAATCCCATATATTTAATATTATTCATATTAATTTGCATGTGTTATTAATAATATAATTATTATTATTTATAATACTATTCATTTTTTTTATCATCATCTTTATTATTAAGTCAATATTAACCACTTCAATACAGAGCACCTTAACCCCTTTCCTGCCCAGACCAATTTTCAGCTTTCAGTGCTCTCACACTCAGTCATGCTACACTGCACACAAATATAACTTTATTTTGGTGGTATTTAACCACTTCCTTACTGGGCATGTATACCCCCTTGTATTTCAGCTTGCGGCACTGCGTCGCTTTAACTGACAATTGCGCGGTCGTGCGATATGGCTCCCAAACAAAATTGGCGTCTTCTCTCTCCCTGACAGGACGCTGTCATTGTGAGAGCCGGCAATGAGAAATTATCTCATATGTTTACATATGAGATCATCTCTCATTCGCCGCACAGATCGCATCGCAAACGGCCACTCTGATTGGCCGTTCGTGGCGATCTGTGATTGGCTGTGTCCAAGGGACACGGCCAGCACAGAAGTTCCCCGCTGCGCGCTCTGAAGCGCGCGCTGGGAACGACGAAAGGGGCCGTCGTGAAAACACCGCGTCCCAGAGAATTAGAACCATCCTGCGGCCATATATAGTCGTACGGCCGTAGGGAAGTGGTTAATGACCACTGAGTTTGTTATTATTTTTTGCGATATAAGCAAAAAAAAAGAGCAAATTTTAAAAAACAAAACACTTACCGTATTTATCGGCGTATAGCGCGCACTTTTTCCCCTTAAAATCAGGGGGAAATCGTGGGTGCGCGATATACGTCGATCCCCGCTTCCCGCAATGTGTTTGAACGCCGCCGCGCTATATGAAGATAAATACGGTATTTTAGTTTCGATTTATGAAATTTTGCAAATAAGTAATTTTTCTTCATAAATTTGGCCCAACATTTATACTGATATCTTAATAACCCAAATTAGTGTATATTATTTAGTCTGTGTGAAAGTTATAGAGTCTACAAGCTATGATGCCAATCATTGAAAATTAATTACCTCTCATTTCTTGAGACACTAGCAAACCAGGACGGTACAAATACCCCCTGTCCCCCCCCCCCCCCCCCATGACCCCTTTTTGGAAAGTAGACAATCCAAAGTATTTAGTAAGAGGCATTGTGAGTATTTTTTAATTTTATTTTTTTCCCACAATTCTTGGGAAAATGAAGAAATATATATTTTACACAAAATTGTCATATTTACAAGTTATTTTTTCACAGAGAGCATATGCATTCTTGCAAAAACACCACATTAGAGCTGCACTATTTTGGCTAAAATGAGAATCACAATTTATTTTCTTAGAATAAATAATAAATAAAATAAAAATCATGATTCGTAGCGTAACATCATCTTTCATGTTATACAAAAAATGGGCTAACTTTACTGTTTAGTTTTTTTTAAATTCATTGAAGTGTATTTTTTCCCCAAAAATTGCATTTGAAAGACTGCTGTGCAAATACAGTGTGACATAATATATTGCAACAATCGCCATTTTATACTGTAGGGTGTTTGCTACCGTGAGCATGAGCTGGGAGACCCCAGTGGCCACGACCTGGAGTCAGCTGCAGCATAGTCCATCCTCACATCTTGAGGCTCTGGTGAACACCAGCTGGCTCTTAGACTCTGCGCCCTGGGGAATCTCACGTTCTAGCTGCCTGTGGGATCCGTGTTGGCGCCCCAGTGCACCTGCCTTCCTGCACCACCCAGGATTCCAACTGCAGCAGTCAGCCGTAGGGTCCACTATCATAGCGGTGTGCTCCTGACCCAACAGTGTGCATCTATGACCTTGCCTCAGATGACCTGACAAGCACAAAGCGATACTTGGACCCTATAAAGGTTTTACAGGCAGTCCAACTCCTACAGGATGGCACATCAATACGTGTCATTGCCAGAAGGTTTGCCGTGTCTCCCAGCACAGTCTCAAGAGCATGGAGGAGATTCCAGGAGACAGGCAGTTACTCTAGGAGAGATGGACAGAGCCATAGAAGGTCCTTAACCCATTAGCAGGACGGGTATGTGCTTTTTTGTGCAAGGAGGAACAGGATAAGCACTGCCAGAGCCCTACAAAATGACCTACAGCAGGCCACTGGTGTGAATTTCTCTGAACAAACAATCAGAAACAGACATCATGGGGGTGGCCTGAGGTACCGACATCCTCTAGTGTGCTCTGTGCACACTGCCGGACACTGTGGAGCTCGATTGGCATTTTCCATTGAACACCAGGATTGGCAGGTCCGCCACTGGTGCCCCATGCTTTTCACAGATGAGAGCAGGTTCACCCTGAGCATATGTGACAGGCGTGAAAGGGTCTGGAGGAGCCACAAAGAACTTTATGCTGCCTGTAACATCGTTCAGCGTGAACGGTTTGGTGGTGGGTCAGGGATAGTCTGGGGAGGCATATTCATGGAGGGACGCACAGACCCCTACAGGCTACACAATGGCACCCTGACTGAGATTAGGTATCAGGATGAAATCCTTGGACCCATTGTCAGACCCTATGCTGGTGCAATGGGTCCTGGGTTCCTTCTGGTGCACGACAATGCCCGGCCTCATGTGGCGAGAGCATGCAACCAGTTCCTAAAGGATGAAGAAATTGATACCATTGAATGGCCCCCACTCTCACCTGACCTAAATCCAAAAGAACACTTCTGGGACATTATGTTTCGGTCCATCCGGTGCCGCCGGGTTGCACCTCACTCTGTTCAGGAGCTCAGTGATGCTCTGGTCCAGATCAGGGAGGAAATACCCCAGGACACCATCAGTCGGCTCATTAGGAGCATGCCCTGATGTTGCCAGGCATGCATACAAGCACCTGGGGGCCATACAAACTACAAAAATGAAATTTCAGCAAAATGGACTAGCTTGCTGCACGATTTTTTCACTTTGATTTTCGGGGTGTCTTTGAATTCAGCCCTCTGTAGGTGGATAATTTTCATTTTCATCAAATGATGTGAAATTCTTTCATTCCTAACACATTACCCAGTCCATATCAGTATAGATATCCAGCATGATATTTTTGCCCGTTGAGATCTGATATGTTTTCGAAGTGTTCCTTTATTTATTTTTTTAACAGTGTATATAATGTTTGGGGGTTTCCAAGTAATTTTATAGCAAAAAATACTGATTTTAACTTTGTAAGAAACAAGTGTCAGAAAAAGGTTTGGTCTTTAAGTGGTTAAACATCTCTCATTTACAGACAAAGTTCATTCCTTTGATCTAAGAAGGAAAAGTTACAATGTTTATAGTTATCTACCAGCATGGACAATGTTGTGAAAAACTTGGCAAGCTGCCTGTTTTATTTTTTATTTTGACAGCTGAGTGAGCAGAGAACTCTCTACACTTGTCACATTAATGAATCGGGAAATTCTGCATAGAGATCCTGAGGGGGATTGAATCTAGATCCAGATTTTTTTTTTTTTTACGAATAATCATACAGCTCTACACCACATGTGTGAGACTTTTTCACAGCCTGACCACATACAGTGGTAGCACCTCCAGGCGTTCTAGGGACATAAATTACACATCTAATTTCCTGACTACCAATCACATTTTTGAAGGCCCTGAAGCACCAGGACAATGGAATGCAAACACCCCAACGTATAATCTATGACACATTATAAGTCTTTTGAACATGTCATTTTTTTTCCACAAGTTTTTTAAAAATGTGAAAAGAATTTTTTTTTTTTTTACATAAAGTTGTCAATTTATACGATATTTTTAACACATAGCATTACACCTCAAAATACATTCTGTTACGCCTGAGTGTGGCGATAGTATATGTGTGTGACTTGTACACAGCCTGACCACATAATGGGGCCCAACATCCAAGTAGCCACCTTCAGGCGTTCTAGGAGCATAAATTACAAATCTAATTTCCTGACAGCCCTTCATATTTCTAACATATAGCATGTACATACTAATTACACCCTAAAAAACATACATTCTGCTGCGCAAAGGGTAACACAAAAGATTACTTGTGGTTTTAGTAGTGCAGTGGTCCACAGAGGAGAACATCAGTCCAGATGTAGAAAAATGTTTGAGAAGGAAACTATCTAGAGACTAATCCTGACAGTCCTCACCACATCCCAGAAAGATACTTGGAAGAAGGGAGGATGCCCCAAGGGATAGTATGGGTAAGGAACCATAACAAGATGAGCAGAAAAGAAATACAAGGAGTATAAAAAAGTATACAAAGAAAAAGAGCCGCTGCTTCAGGTGTATGCTGATAATATGAGGTAGAATATCTCGTAGAGTGCCAGCCCTGGACTGCCTCCGTGGGAAACTTGTAAGAAAAAAAATGGCTGCACATCCAGGAATTCCGATTTGCCTTTTATTGTTCAAAGTGATAACACCAAAGACACCAACACAAGGTCACGTAGAAAATGTATACATTTTATTTAATATATATAAACATATGAACATCTAAAAACAGTAGTTGGAACAAAGCATAAATGTAGATATAAAGCTGTGGAGATGTCGGAAAAAAAAACTGAAGTTGCAAGAGACCCCATACTCATTCACATAGGGTGGGGGGGGGCGGGATCTCTTGGCCCCATTATTAAAGGGGGCTCCCAGGTTTCCGATAAGCCCCCCACCTGCAGACCCCTACAACCAACGGCCAGGGTTGTCGGGAAGGGGCCCTTGTCCTCATCAACATAGGGATAAGGTGCTTTAGGGTGTGGGGTGCAGTACCCCCCTGCCCCAAAGCACCAACCCCCCCCCTATGTTGAGGGCATGTGGCTTGGTATGGTCTAGGAGAGGGGGGCGCTCGCTTGCCCCCTTTCCTGACCTGCCGGGCTGCGTGCTCAGATAAGGATCTGGTATGGATCTTGGGGGAACCCTTATGCCATTTTTTTGGTGTTGCCCATGCCATTTTTTTGGTGTTGGGTTCCCCTTAAGATCCATACCAGACCGAAGGATCTGGTACCGTCTTGGGGGGGAACCACATGCAAAAATGTTTTCAATTTTAACAGGGTTCGCCTTCAAGATTCTCAGCACACAAGTCACACCGCAAGTCTTGATCCGACTTCTGGTGCAACCTCTATTCAAATCAATGGGCTCCCATAGAGAAAGAAAAACGTGGCTGGAAGCTAGCGCGGCAAAACGTGCATAAAAACGCCACTTTTTTCCTGGCGTCTGTACTACCTTTACAGCACGTTTTTTAAAACGTCTGTGGACATGAGGCCTTATGGTTGTAGCATCTGGTCATTTAAATCCACTACTGCCCGCTCTTGGGGGCACGCATTAGTGGCGCATCCTACTGGACGTCATATGATGCCCAGTAAGGATAACAGATCCACTGCTCAGCCATCACTCTGCTATAGGCCGGGCGGGATCTGGTTAAGCAGTCAGTGGTTAGCTTTTAGGAACTTGTATATTATTTAGAAATAGAGAAAATTTACATTTGATGTTGAACTGGGCTATATTTTCAAGGATAATGACATACAGACTAGAAAAAGAACCTTGAGAAGAGATACAATTAAAACCTAACATATTTAGTGACCAGAGTAAAAAGTGAGAAAACTGTGTACAGTACATAATTAAAGGATCACTAAAGAATTTTTTTTTAGCTAAATAGCTTCCTTTACCTTACTGCAGTCCTGGTTTCATGTCCTCATTGTTCGTTTTTTGCTTTGAAGTTGCTGTTATTCTGCTCTGATCTCCACACTTCCTGCTTGTCTGGCTCCTTATGAAAAATCTCATGGCAGCTTTTCACTGTGGTCCAAGCTGTCATTACTGTGTGTCTAAAACTCCTCAGAACCAATCAGATTCATGTTAAAAACAAAACACTGCCCTGGATTTGTTTGTTTTTGTTCTGTGTGTCTCTCTACTTCACAGAAACATGAAACCAGTTTAAAAGTAAAACTAACTGCAGGCATATGATTGATTTTTATCTATTTTTAAAAGGAATCAGTTAACTTTTATGTCTCTATACCCTGTAAACAGTCATTTCAGCAAAACATTTTTTTCCTTTAGTGACCCTTTAAGTTGACAGATAAGGGTCTGCCTGTGCCTTAACTAATACCTTTGAAATATATTTGAATATATGTACATTGAGATTTAGAAAATATTAAATACTTTTAAATAAGAAAATAAAACAGTTAACGTATTAATACATACATAAATAATTAATATATTGCATATTTATGTAACCAATATATAAATACATACGTACATCAGCTCGTCATAGTTGCAATATACCATGTCTCATGTGCAATATTTGTGATAAAACTTTTGTATATTTTTTTTTATATAATATTGTGGAACAATTTTCAATTGTACAAACACACATCTCACTCAAAGTCCCAACCCCTTTCCTTTTATCAATTATCAGGGATGGAGGCGTATGTTGGTTTCATCACACGCCTCATCTAAAGTCCCAAACCTAACCTCTTGCCAACAATTACGCAGACATGATACATAAAGGTAATAGAAAAGATATTTTATGGCATTTCCATAAAGTAAAAAAAAAAAAAGAAACGACAAGACTTTGTAAAAATGACACACCTGGAACTCATTCATTTTTCCTCAAACTTTTTTTAGACTGAACAGAAACGTGTCTAACCTACTCTGTACGTTTCATACATTACATAACATGATGACATTATGACAATAGTTATGTTATTATGTAACTATTACACTTCCTGGAACAAGCAAACACGCGCTTCATCGTCATAGTAACAGACACTTTAGGGTCCGTCCTCACTAAAGAACCGCCCCTTGACATCACTACCGCCCAAAGTTCACAACTTCCGCCCGGGTTACCTCACTTCCGCCAGGATTTGTAGCAGCCGATTACCGGTGTGGTGTGATTGTGCAGGCGGCGTGGTCGGAGGGCCACTGCTAGCTGTACTCCGGATGTAAACGTGCTCCTTCGCCTCCGTACACTTCCATTAGCCAGGGGGCCTTTGGAGACAGACAGCACCATGTTTAAAAAGTGAGTGGATTTCAGATGACACATGTGAGCGGATTCCAATGGAAGGCAAACTGCACGGCTGACCAGCAGTAGGCAGCTGTCACTCAAAGATAAAGGCGATGGCTGGCTCGGCTCATTCACCCCAAGCTGGCCATCGTGTTTATCAATCCTTTCCTAACATGATGAGGGTGTGCAAAGCCATGTGTTCTCTCCTCATCACCCTGACATACCGCTGCTTGTCAGGGGGGACAAGAGTACACATTGGGGGGCTCTAAAGCAGTATTAAACCTTGGAGCAAATCTGTGTTTTCTATTTATATGCGCACACACACACAATTCTTAGATGTGGTGGCTGCATTCGTTTTCTATTTTCTGCTTTCTTCTATTTTCATATTGTGATCCAGCCAGTCTTGTATTTCAAAAGCCCAAGCTCTCCAGCTGAACGTATTCGTATACAGTAAAGAGTCAAACCACTTAACACTGACAGGTGTGTTTACACTGGTCATCTTTTATTCATGTAAAAGGGGGGGGGGGGGTACTTGTTGTAACTGATTTTTAACACATGAGCTGGAGCCTGGCTTCAATTTGTTAGCGTAATTAAATCTGCTAATAAATTTGACCACTCCCCTCGCCCCAGGTATGACAATGCTGCTGTTCCTCCTGTGCTCATTCATCCAGATAGTGGCGGCCCATGTGTCTGTCCCCATGCAGAACACCAGAGTCATGGGCATGAATTCCAATTGGGGGGGTGGTAAGTATTTGATTAAAGCCATAGGTTCAAATAGGGTGGGCTCGGGGCGCAGAGCTATGCATTACGAGGTCACCCGGGTGTGTTACAATAGCAAATGAATATTTGCTATTGAACCACTGATCCTCCTTGGCAATCAGGGAGCGGATCTGGGACCTGTTTCCTGATTGGCCAAAAAGAGAAGCATCTAATTGGCCGTGGAGGAGGAGGGAGGAAATGGAAGCTGCCATGATGCTTGCAGAGAGCAGGGGAAGGGAAAGCTGCTGCAAGGACAGCGGAGAGAGCAGGGGCAGTCCGCCATAGATGGGGAAAGTGTTCCGGACCCGACTGACCACTGCAAAATAATGCATTTGGGTTTAATACTGCTTTAAAGTGATTGTAAAGGTAATTTATTTATTTTTTAAATCCTGTCTATACTTGCCTGCTCTGTGCAATAGAATACTCTTCTTGGGTCCCCAGCTGGCGCTTTTACTCCTAGCCCCTCATCTCTGTCCAGTGCTTCCCATGGGGACACTTGTGTGTGCTCGCTACAGAACCCAACTACTGCGTCCATTGACACAGACAGCGGGACTCAGCCCCACCCCCTGCTCTCTTGTCACTGGCTTTGATTGACAGCACTGGGAACCAATGGCTCCCGTTGCTCCAGCAAAGACGGCGAGACTCGAAAGTGAGGGGAGAGAAGAGCTGCAGACGTGCACAGCATGAGGGCTCAGGTAAGTAAACAGTAAGGGGGCATGCTGACACCTAAACATTTTTTACTTTAATGTAAGGAATACATTGGGGCAGGGTTTGACAAATTTGCTTGGAATCTAGGAGCCAGCTAAAAAAGTTAAGAGCCAGAAAACGCGCCCCGTCCCGACGTGAGTAGTGCTCGCATATGTAAACAGTATTCAAACCACACGTGAGGTATCGCCACGATCGTTAGAGCGAGAGCAATAATTCTAGCCCTAGACCCTCCCTGTAACTCAAAACGTGCAACTTGTAGATTTTTTTAAATGTCGCCTATGGAGATTCTAAAGGGTAAAAGTTTGTCGGCATTCCACGAGCGGATGCAATTTTGAAGCGTGACATGTTGGGTATCAATTTACTCGGCGTCACATTATCTTTCACGATATAAAAAAAAATTGGGATAACTTTACTGTTTTATTTTTTTAATTAAAAAAGGTTTTATTTTTTCCAAAAAAAGTGCGCTTGTAAGACCGCTGCGCAAATACGGCGTGACAAAGTATTTCAACGATCGCCATTTTATTCTCTAGGGTGTTAGAATAAAAAATATATATATAATGTTTGGGGTTCTAATTAGAGGGAAGGAGATGGCAGTGAAAATAGTGAAAAATGTTTAACTTGTAATGCCAACGGCCACCACCAGATGGCGCCAGCTCACAGCTCACAGAAGGAAGAGCTTGGGACTTCACAAGGCCGCGGCCTCAATTAGCGGCCGCCGCGATCGCGCGGCAGGGGAGGTGCAGGCGCACAGAGACACAGAATCCTGTGCCTCCACCACGCGATCGAGGCGAGCCCGCGGCAGCCGGTTACACTTTCATGTCGCAATTGCGACCTGCCACCCAGGTGTTGTCGACACCTGCATTGGGGTAAAAAAATGTTTATTCTTTAGATACACTTTAAGGTGGTCAAACATGGCTCACTTTTTTTTTTCAGCCAGGGGGGCCAAACCAAAAAAACTGACCTGATTTCCTCATCCACATATTGGAGATGGATGGGAAATTCTCCCCGCTGTGTCTGTATCTGAGATGACTCTTCCACCATTAGAATTTACTGATCACCGCTGTAGCCGATCTAGCAAAGATATAACAAGTCCATGAAAAATCAAATTCTCTTGAATGGGAACAATCATGCTTGGATCAAAATTCAGCCGGTTCCTGCTAAACTGTGACAGTTTTGATCCATGCAATCTCCCTGATTAATACCCATTTGTAAAGCTGGGTATACATGGTAGAATGTCGTTCTTTAAAATTTTTATGATTTTTAACATTTGACTTAGGAGTGAATGGACTTTACTAAAGGAAAACCACATGCAACGTTAGAAATCCATCCTTGCGTATTTGATCCTGTTCCTTTGAATTTTCTTGTCACTGAAAACAAACATTGATTTGACCCACTGATGATTAGAAAAACAAATGTCCTTAAAACATTCTTAAAGGGGTTGCAAAGGATTTTTTTTTCTTCCCTAAAAGTTTTCTTTACCTTAGTGCAGTCCTCCTTCACTTACCTCATCCTTCCATTTTGCTTTTAAATGTCCTTATTAGAGGTCGACCGATATGGGTTTTTCTCTGGCCGATGCCAATATTTGGAAATCTGGGCGTCCGATGGCCGATATATGAAGCCGATTTTTGCGGTCGATATTTTAGGCCGATTTTTATTTTTTATTGGTGGCACTGGCTCGTGGCACTGGATGGCACTAATTGGCACTGGAAGGAAGATGGCACTAGCAGAAGGCACTTATTGGCACTGGCAGGTTGCACTGGATGGCACTGAAAGATGGTACTAGCAGGTGGCACTGATTGGCAGATGGCACTGGTAGGTGGCACTGGGTGGCAATAGTTAGCACTGGTTGGCATTGGCAGGTGGCACTGATGGCTTTAGTTGGCACTGGTAGGTGGCACTGGATGGAAGGTGGCACTTACTGGCACTGGATGGTGCCACTGGTATTGGCACTGACAGGTGGCATTGGCGGATGGCACTGGATGGAAGGTGGCACTAATTGGCACTGGATGGTGGCACTGGTATTGGCACTGGCAGGTGGCATTGGCGGATGGCACTTGATGGAAGGTGGCACTAATTGGCACTGGATGTTGGCACTGGCAGGTGGCACTGGATGGAAGGTGGCACTAATTGGTACTGGATGGTGGCACTGGCAGGTGGCATTGGCGGATGGCACTGGATGGAATGTGGCACTAATTGGCACTGGTGCAAAAAAATATGTCACCCCCCCCCTCAGTACAGACCCTCTCCCTCCAGTATAGACACCCCCTCCTGCCCCCCGTAGTAAAGACACCAGAGCGGTGTGTCCCACGAGCGCGGGCCCCTCCTCCTCTGTGGGCGTAAACAGAGGAGGGATGCCACGCTGGGTGTACCAAGATGGACGCGGCTCCGGAGCTAGGCCGAAGCCGCGGTCTTTCCTGATGCTGTGAAAGGCTGCGGCTCTGGCCTAGCTCCGGAGCCGTGGCATTGCTGGCGGAAATTGTAAAATATCGGCCCGATTTGGATAAGAATCGGCCAATGCCGATTTCTCCAAAACGGCCAAATATCGGCCTATATATCGGTCGACCTCTAGTCCTTATTTCTTCTGATAAATCCTCACTTCCTGTTCTTCTGTCTGTAACTCCACACAGTAATGCACCTCCCTGGTGTGGAGAAAGCCTCTTGCGGGGGTGAGCAGGCAAGTCAGGACACTCTCTACTTTGCAGATGGAGAAAGGAGCTGTGTGGTAGTGGGCGTCCTGACACGCCTGCCCCTGCCCCCTCCCCCTCAAGAGGCTTTCTCCACACCAGGAAGAAAGCCTTGCATTACGGTGGTGAGTTAGACAGAACAGGAAGTGAGCATTCCTCAGAACAAATAAGGACGTTTAAAAGCAAAATGGAAGGATGAGGTAAGTGAAGGAGGACTTCACAAAGGTAAGGGAAGCTATTTAGTGAATTTTTTTTTTTTTCATTTTACAACCCCTTTAAAGAAAAAAAACTTAAACTACATTCTAATGGTGTATATACAAATTGCCTAGACGAGTTCTCCTCTCCCCTCCTTCTCCGCACACTTCTGGGACACATCACAGGTCTCAGAAGTCTGCGGGACAATTCGCAATGCGCAGAGCGGCTCACAAGCTGTCACAGCCAGGTGCCCACAGTTAAGGTCCCGGGTACCAAAAATGGCTGGAGAAAAGGGCTTCGGGTGAGTACAACACTGCATTCTGGGACAGGTGAGTGGCTGTTTATTAAAATTCAGCAGCTACAGTTTTTATTTATTTTTGTAGCCACTGACTTTTTACAAACACATTTTTACAAAAATGATTGCAGCTCCTCCTTTCATTTCAGAACTGAAAGGTCACAAATACAAATCTGTTAATCTGCTTGCATAACAATATTGGGCTTTAGTGGGTCCTGTCTCTAGCCTGGCCCGAGAGCACAGTTGGGTGAAGTTCACTGTCTAGTAGAGCTGCACGATTCTGGATAAAATGAGAAAAAGATCACGATTCTCAACACAACATAATCATTCACATTATTCAAAATAAATTGGACTAACGTTACTGTTTTTTTCATTCAAGTGTATTTTTTCCCTAAAAAATACTTTTTGAAAGGCTGCTGCACAAATACAGTGTTACATAAAATATTCAAACGACCACCATTTTATTCTTTAGTGTCTCTGTTAACAAAAAATATATCGTGTTTGGAAAATTTTCTAGCAAAGTACTGATTTTAAGCAACAAGAAAAAAATCTTAAGCCTTGTACACACGATCGGATTTTCCGCAGACAAATCGTCAGACTTTTGTCTGAAGGGCGTTGGCCATGAACTTGTCTTGCATACTAACGTTGCACAATTGTTGGCCAACAAATGGGAACGTAGTGACGTATTACGTTAAATTTCAGCTCTTGAGCGCCGCTCTTTGGGCACCTTCTGCTAATGTCGTGTTTGGTGAGTATTGATTCCGAGCAAGCGTGTTTTTACTTTGGACTTTTGTCTGACGGACTTGTGTACAAACGATAAGAAAGTCTGACAACAGACTGACAGCGGAAAATTTATAAGCCTGCCATCAAACATTTGTCGGTAGAAAGTCTTGACAACAATTGTCCGACGGAGCATACGGATGATCAGATTTTCGGCCAACAGTCTGTCATCGCGCAATTCCCATCGAAAAATCAGATTGTGTGTGTGTGTAAAAGACCTTAGTCTTTAAATGGTTAAACTGGTCTTTTTTACAGATCTAAGTTCATTCTTTTCACCTCTAAAAAGAACCAACTGATAATTGTTTGTTTTTATTATGAGCGCTGAGCAATGTTTTAATAAACTTTGCAGGCTTTTTGTTTTGGCAGCTCCGAGCAGAGAAAGGCTCTGCACTTGTTACATGAATGAATTGTGGCAATGCTGGATTAAGATCATGAGGGGGGCTATATGGGGGGGGGGGGGGGGGGGGTTGTTTTAACGATTAATCGCACAGCTCTACTTTCTAGCCATGTGACCAGCTAATGTCACTCCAGTGTGGACACAGAAGGCAGTAAAAACCCTGAAAATTTTATAACCCTCCTCGCTGTGTTCAAAGTTAAATGAAGATTTTGAGCTGCGTTTTCACTTTAGATATAGATTTTATTTAAGTTTTATATTTCAAAGCCGCTTTAGGAAAATATACTGTCTTATGCCAATGTCATTTATTGTTTTCAATATGCTTTCAGATTTGATGAAAAAGAAAATGTGTCCAACTGCATTCAGTTAAAAACTTCAGTAATAAAAGGCATCAAAAACCAGCTGAATGAACAGTTCCCTGGGATAGACCAATGGCTTAACCAGATTATGCCAAAAAAGGACCCTGTAAAAATAGTGCGCTGGTAAGTGGACTTGACTGTAAAATATAATTTCTTTAAATTCAATGATGTGCATCTCAGGTAGGTACTTCATAAATCTCAAGTTGAGGACAAATGGATTTGGATATGAATGCCATAAATGCAAAAAAGTAAATGGAGTTACTTGGCCAAGAGGTCGTGGCTTACTTTTCACTAATCGTGAGCTATTAGAGATGTGAATGTGTTTTTTACATTTGCATATGTGTTATGAGGTCTGTATACAATATTGTTTTTATATTGTGAGAAGTAACTTTGTGAGCTTGTTTTGTAAACACATTTATTGTCCATTGTAAAATAAATTATCTCTAGACTTGTGACTCATCGATGTCTCATACAAACACCTGTGCAACCCATTGCGGGCTACCATGGCCTTCTCCCAGGCGAGTGCTTATGTACGCTTGTGTGGAGGAGGCCAAACTGTCCCATGTCTCTGCCCTGCCAATGACGGGATCATTAAAGAACCGCTTAACTACTTTAATAAGGACCTTGGGCGTTTTTCAGATTTGGTGTTTGCAAGACTAAAACAGTTTTTTCTGCTAGAAAATTACTTCAAACCCCCAAATATTATAGATTTTTTTTTTAACACCTAGAGAATAAAATGGCAGTCGTTGCAATACTTTTGGTCACACCGTATTTGAGCAGCGGTCTTACAAGCGCACTTTTTTTAAAAAAAAAAACACTTTTTTTAATTAAAAAATAAGATAACAATAAATTTGGCCCAAATTTTTTTATGTATTGTGAAAGATAATGTTACGCCGAGTAAAATGATACCCAACATGTCACACTTAAAAATTGCGCCCGCTCGTGGCATGGCGTCAAACTTTTACCCTTAAAAATTTAGATAGGCGACATTTAAAAAATTCTATAGGTTGCATCTTTTAAACTACAGAGTAGGTCTAGGGCTAGAATTATTGCTCTCGCTCTAACGATCGCAGTGATACCTCACTTGTGTGGTTTGAACATATGCGGGCGCTACTCACGTATGCGTTCGCTTCTGCGCGCGAGCTCGTCGGGACAGGGCGCTTTAAAAAATTCTGATCCCTTTTATTCCTATTACAAGGAATTTAAACATCCCTTGTAATAGAAAAAAAGCATGACCGGTCCTCTTAAATATGAGATCTGGGGTCAAAAAGACCTCAGATCTCCTATTTAGACTTAAATGCAAAAAAATGGAAATGTCTTTATTCAAATGACAAAAAAAAATGTTTCTTTAAGACGCATGGGCGGGACTGACGTTTTCAACGTCACTTTTGCCCAGCAAAGCTATGGGGAAGGGTGGGGGCCATCTTGCCCTCACTCCCATCCCCCCCACACAGCACAACAGAGGACCCGATCGCCCCTGCCGCTACTGACTGCTCCGGTAAGCGGCGGAGGGCGCAGGAGGGGGGGGCGCCCCCTCTCCCGCCACCGTTAATGGCGATCTCGTGGTGAATCCGCCGCGGAGACTGCCGTTATCGTGTACAGGACCGCTTACTGAAAAGATGGATATCTCAATCTTTAAAAAAAGGACGTGTATATATACAGTGAGGGGTCCTTAAGTGGTTAAAGGGGTTGTAAAGGTACAATTAATTTTTTCCCCTAAATAGCTTCCTTTACCTTAGTGCAGTCCTCCTTCAAATTTGGTTTTAAATGTTCTTATTTCTTCTGAGAAATCCTCACTTCCTTTTTTTTTTTTGTCTAACTCCACACAGTAATGCAAGGCTTTCTCCCTGGTGTGGAGTGTCGTGCTTGCCCCCCTCAATTGGACTACGGGAGAGTCAGAACACTCTCTACTATGCAAACAAACAAGCTGTGTGTTAGTGGGTGTCCTGACTCTCCTGTAGTCCAAGGGAGGGGGGCGAGCACGACACTCCACACCAGGGAGAAAGCCTCGCATTACCGTGTGGAGTTAGACAGAAAAACAGGAAGTGAGGATTTCTCAGAAGAAATAAGGACATTTAAAAGCAAAATCGAAGGATGAGGTAAGTGAAGGAGGACTGCACTGAGGTAAAGGAAGCTATTTAGGGAATTTTTTTTTTAACTTTACAACCCCTTTAAATTCTATGAAGTTGCTTCCTCACTGGCTGATATCACTCGCTTGCATCATTCTGCAGCATTTTTAGTCCAGCAAGAGTGTGGCTTGATTTGGTAAGTGGTTCCTTTACCTGGGTGATTTTCTGTCGTGTCACCTATGACAGATTCTTTCATCTGACATCGCCCTAGGGCTCACTTACCATTTTTTTTTTTAGGCTGAGCCAGTTGGGCATCTGGGTGTAGCCTGACATAGTTAAGGCTCTGCAGGGATCCCAACAATTTGAGATGTCAGCCGAAAGCTTTAGCCCACTGTTGGCTGTAATGCCCAGGTGAAGTTTGGCCATACTTCTCCTTTAAAAATGATTTACTACTTAAGGATGAGTCATTTTTCTAGCACATTCTAATTACTGTTTGTGCTGGCTAAGCTCCTGCCTTGGTCTGTTCACAGGGTAAACAACATAAAATTAGCAGCTGCATGTCTTTAAAGTGGATGTAAACCCCCCCCCCCCAATACACCCAGTGAAGCGAACAGCCTCAGATGATACACAGAGATTAACCAAATCTCCCTACATAGGTTTATACTTCTATCTGTTGTCTTCATATTTATATACTGTTTATAAAGTTGAGATCCTGTTAGATTTTCTCTTCCTGGTTAACACAGAGTGTGATGCTTGGGCATACAGCCAAGATAGATAACAGCTGATAGGAAGAAAGGCACACACCCCCTCTCATCATAGGCAGAGACTCTCAGAGCTGTTTTGTAATAGGAGCTGCTCTCTGCTACTCAATTTTAGCAACCTCCTTTGACAAAAGATTCAGGCTGCTTTTGTCTAAAGTAAAAAAAATGTCAGGAGTTCTCTGGCTGATAACAGAGGGAACCGTTCAGAAGAGACCTATACGCCCTGGCTCGTTGAAAAGAGATAACAAAATACTGCAGATATATGTGCTCAACTCAAATTCCATGAATCGGGTTTACATCCACTTTAGTCCTAATATTATAAACACATAATGCAGGTAAAAAAATACTAAATAGCACCACCACAGTCAAGTTTTTATTTTCTTTTTTCCTTCCTCTTCTCTGCAGTATTTTGTACTTAAACCATGAAAGTTATTAAGGTATGTAGCAGACGATCGGGAGTGTATCAAAATTGTATAGTCAGATTCAAGAAATGTATGCCAGTTATAATAAGTGTGACGTGGTTATCACAATTTCCAGCAAACATAGGGCAAGAAGTAAAAGGCACAGTGACTCGAAAAAGTATTCATACCTCGTTGACATTTTCTACATTTTGTCATGTTACAACCAAAAACGTAAATGTGTTTTATTGGTATTTTATGTGATAGATCAACACAAAGTGGCACATAACTGTGGAGTGAAAGGGAAATGATAAATGTTTATTTTTTTTACACAAATATCTGAATTTGTATTCAGCCCCTATTACTCTGATACTCCTAACTAAATTCTAGTAGAACCAATTGCTTTGAGAAGTCCACCTGTGGGTAATTTTTATCTCAGTATAAATACAGCTGTTCTGTGAACCCCTCAGAGGTTTGTTAGAGAACCTTAGTGAACAAACATCTTGAAGGCCAAGGAACACGTCAGGGATAAAGTTGTGGAAAAGTTTAAAGCAGGGTTAGGGTATAAAATATCAAAAGTTTTTAACCTCTCATGGAGCACTTCCCATCATTCTAAAATGTAAAGAGTATGGCACAACTGCAAACCAAGACATGGCCATCCACCTAACCGACAGGCCGGGCAAGGAGAGCACTAATCGGAGAAGTAGCTAGGAAGTCACTCTGGGGGAGCTGTAGAGATCCAGAATCGGTCCACAGGACAACTATTCTAGCTATTTTTGCAAGGAAGAATGTGTAAAAATATCACTCTCTAGATGT
The DNA here is from genome assembly GCA_029574335.1 of Rana kukunoris. NCBI lineage: Eukaryota > Metazoa > Chordata > Amphibia > Anura > Ranidae > Rana > Rana kukunoris. The sequence continues at coordinate 119,061,857 of CM056057.1, forward strand.
GAAAAGCTGGTAGAGACATCCCCAAAAAGAATTGCAGCTGTAATTTCAGCAAAAGGTGGATCTACAAAGTATTGACTCAGGGAGCTGAATATAAATGCACGCCACACTTTTTTTAGACATTCATTTGTAAAAAAAAGAAAAAATTGAAAAACCCAATTATCGTTTTCCTTCCACTTCACAATTATGCGCCACTTTGTTGATCTATCACATAAAATACCAATGAAATACAAAGTGTGGAATATTTCAGGGGAGGGTATGAATACCATTTCAAGGCACTGTATAGTAACAGGTAATGCAACATATTAGTATGTCTGAAGGAAGGGCGTAGAGCAGCAACGGCAGTCCCTCACTGGAAAAGAAAAAAAGCATTGCATGTAGGAGAATGGAACAGGGAGAAGAATGGGTTGGCAATGTATTAGAAGAATGGCAGGGAAAAAAACAGGTATTTGCACTCGCTTTTGGGAGTCACTGCAGGGAGTCTGCGGGTAGTGCATCACTTCCCGCCCCTGCCTGTTGTGTTCTGGGAAACAAACGGGGACCAGTGAGGACGGCGCTGCGTGTCTCCCGAATGCGCTGTAGGGATTGTTCGTCCTCTGCTGCCGACGGCACTGAACTCCAGGACAGGTAAGTGTCCTAATATTAAAAGTCAGCAGCTGCAGTATTAGTAGCTGCTGGCTTTTAAAAAAAATAAAAAATTGGGGGGAGATCGGCTTTAATGTGCTTTTTCTTGAGCCACTTTGTTGCCTTGGTGTTATGTTTTGGTCATTGTCATGCTGGAAGACCCATCAATGACCCCTCTTCAGTGTTCTGGCTGAGGGAAGAAGGTTCTCACTCAAGATTTTACAATACATGGCCCCATCCATTGGCTCCCCAATGCAGCAAAGTCGACCTTTACCTTTAGCAGGGAAATGACCCAAAGCATAATGTTTCCACCTCTGTGCTTGACTGTGGGGCTGGTGTCCTAGTCTGCATTTTTTTTCCTCCAATCACGGCGAATCTCCCTCCTTAAGAAGGTACTTGTACAGTCATGCCAATGAACATCTATATGACTCGGATTGGGAGAAAATGTAGCTCTTTGGCATTACCTCGACTCTCCCTGTTTGGAGGAAGTAAAATGCTGACTATGACCCTAAGAACACCACCCCTACAGTCAAGCACAGAGATTGAAACATTATGCTTTGGGGTTGTTTCTCTGCTAAAGGTACAGGCCGACTTAGTCGTATTGAGGGACCAATGAACAGGGCCATGTATTGTAAAATCTTGGAACGAGAACCTTCTTCCCTCAGCCAGAACAATGAAGATGGGTCCCCCAGAATGGCAGTGAACCAAAACCATAAGGCAACAAATGTGTGGCTCAAGAAAAAGCATATTAAGGTCACGCATGGAGTGGCCTAGTTAGTCTCCAGACTTTAAAGGAGTTGTAAATTAAAACATTTTTTTCACCTTAATGCAATCTATGCATTAAGGTGAAAAACATCTCATAATGCCAGCCCCCCGAGCCCCTGTTATACTTACCTGACCCCTTTGAAAATCCTGCTTGGTCCCGAGATCTCTTCGCCGCTCTGCCTGGCTGCTAATTGGATAGAGCAGATGGATCGAGAGCAGTGCAGCCATTGGCTGGCTCTGCTGTCAATTGCATCCAGTGAAGCGGAGGGGCGGGGCCGAGTGATACAGTGAGTGTCTATGGCCGCTTGCTCTATCACGGGAGCGTGCCCGCAATTACTGACCACCATGCGAGCTCTCGCATGACTGTTGTGAGTAATTGCGGGAGGACCAGAGACGGTCGCCGAGGGACCCCAGAAGATGTGGATCACGGCCACTCTGCACAGTGGAGGTAAGTATAACATGTTTGTGGAAAAAAATGTTGTCATTTAAAATAACACTTTACTCCTATAGAAAATGTTATGGAAGGAGCTGAAACTTCGAGTTGCAGAGGGACAACCAAGAAATCTTAAGGCTTAAGAGAAGAGTGGACCAAAATCCCTCTTGAGATGTGTGTAAACCTGGTCACCAACTACAAGAAACGTCTTCCCTCTGTACTTACAAAGTACTAAGTCATGTTTTGCTTGGGGATCAAATACTTATTTTACTTTTGGGGTTAATATGTGTCCATCATTTAAAATACGCCTATGCTAACAATCGTAGACCCTTCATTTCTTTGTAAGTGGGCAAACTTACAAAATCTGCAGGGGATCAAATAATTTACCCACTGTATATGTAATTGCAATCATATTTTAAGTCAGTAGGTTTAGAGAAAATAATCGTTTATAAACAAATATAACATCCAATAATTTTTTTTTCTGGAATGCAGATTTATAGAAGTGGTATCTTGCTTTTGACCTGGTATGGTTTTTGTCTCTACAGCCATGAACATATTGAAATTTTAACTGTAAATGGAGAGTTACTGTTCTTTAGACAGCGAGAGGGTACTTTCTATCCAACATTGAGGCTGCTTCACAAATGTAAGTTTACATGTGTTAGTAACGTAGCATTTGTTAGTAAAATTGTACATATCACTGCAACTACTTGGTGTGTCCTGGAGAACTATACTTTGTTTCGGGGCCTTGATTTTCTAACAATGGAGTGTTGGCCAGCTAGTGAGCCTCTTAAAACCGAGGGGAATGTCTAAATAACGTAATGTATAGATAACCTCATTAAACTGTTTTTTTTTTTATGGAATTACATATGAAATTCTGTTCATTTTTAGATCCTTTTATTCTTCCACATCAACAAGTTGACAAAGGAGCTATAAAGTTTGTTCTAAGTGGTGCAAATATCATGTGTCCGGGTTTAACATCCCCTGGAGCGAAGCTTTATCCAGCAGCAGCTGAAAAAGTGGTTGTATCCTTTCAGTTTACCAAAGCAGAAGAGATCTTAATGTATGGTGCGATTTTAGATTTTTTCCCTATATCCAGGGGTTTAATGAAAATGCGCGCGTGTGTGTGTGTTTGTTTTTTATGTTCAGAGCTAAACAGTAATTACTTTTTTGAAAAAAAAAAAAAAACTATTTTTACTTATTCAGCTAGCAGGTGCTGTTCTACTGACAAAGCCTGATGACCTTGTTCAAATTTACCAACATTACTAAATGAGGTGTGACTCCCCCTCCCTGACTCCATGCACTGTTTATATGGGGCAATATGGAGTTTGTATCAGAGAGAAGTTAAACCTCTTCATCTTGGTTAAGAAGGTAAATGCATCTTAGTCTGCGTCCATGCACACAGAAGTGTTTAGAGGCAGGAAAAAACAAAAACAAAACACTTGCCACTTGTAAATGTGTGCAACACACTAGGTGCATTCAGTGCTTGAGCATTAATTAATTTTACTAGCCAGAATAAATTATTATTCTGCCCAATTAACTAATATAATGCACAAGTGCTTGACGCGCCTAAATGCATTAAACACATTTACAAGCGGCTGGTGCGTTTGTTTCTTCTGCCAAATGCCTTTGCCAGGGGGAAAGGCGTCTGGGAGAGCTGCGCAAACACCCTTTCTTTGTATATGAGGCCCAAATTCTGTGTCGTGGGTTCATACTGTAATAAATGTTTTTATTTAAGTAAAGAATTTGTATACTGGTCGGGGACCGTTCCATTTGCTTATTTCCCCCCTCCACTTCCAGGACAGGTACTTGAGATGATTGGCTCTGCCCTCTACAGGAAACACAAATCATATAAAATTTAAAAGGCCCCTCCCTTTCCTCCGACCTTCAGTTTTGTGTTTTCAGACGCTCCAGGAGCACCGACACATTTTTGTTTTTCCTTAGGTCTGGTAACTGTGGTTGCGGACCCCCTTCTTTGGCACCATCCAGAACTGGTTGTGTCCTGGATGCATTCAGTCCCCGTTTCTGGCCAGAAGGGTTCCCCGTTGTTGAAGGTTCCTTGCCTCACCTGCAGGGTAAAATGGCAACTTCCTTCAGGTTCTCCCCAGCTGCTGGTGGAAACCCTGTCTTCCTCGGCCTCACCGAGGTGTACCAAGATGGCGTCGGATTTTTATGAAGTGTTTTTAAATGCTTGACAAAACTTTCATTCTGCGTTTTGTCCTTGACGTTTGCAACCAGGCAATAATGGCAGAGGGAAAGCAACATGCTCTTTGTGTTGGAGTCATGAAGATGTCTGCAGATGACATGTAAGTGTTAACAATTTAGTTCTCTTAAAATATTGTGAACTTGTCAGTCTAAGTTAAGATCTGAAATATATACTGTAACGACACCCCGTGTCTGAGAGGGGTTAAAGTCGCTTAGGATATTCCATTCCCGAACACAAGGCAGCTACCAGACACTCCAACCAGCCGAAAGGGATCCCATATGAATAATTCTCCCGCCAAATACGAGACAATGCTCTGTATGAGGTTCAAGCAGGAATGACAGTCTTTGAGAGACCACAGGCTTATATACAGTGAGAGGAGGTGCGTACATATCCTGCTCATATTACTCTGAAAATACACCTGGGACCAGACCTAATTAACATGAGCTAATAAACAAATCCCTTACAGCAGCTTATGTCTCAGAGACATGACCTTTAGGCTAGACTTGCTGTCTCCTAAACTACAATACACATTATCACAGGACTCATTTACATTACAACAGATACAGGTGGCTGGAGTTGACATCATCAGCCTCGTTAAGCAGTAGATGGTTGGTCTGTTACATTGATTTTCTGGAATCCCCATATTGGGAGTTATACTTTCTGGGCATAGACCTCGCAGCACACAGGGGATAACATCTTCATATTTCTTGAGATATTGTTGATGAATATTACTGTCCCATTTAAAGTAGTTCAAGATATATTTTCTCAGTCACCCTATGCACCTAATGGACCTGGGGTGATTAAGACATAAGAGGTGCACTGCGGGCGGCTGAAGCAAGGGTATCTCATTCTTTCTAAGCTGGATAAACTGCTGCTCTGTGAATCCCCCGTTTTCAGTCTTGTATAGACCTAAGAATTTGGTCATATGACTTTACAGCTGTGGAATCCTGGAGCAGAGTTTTCTTTCTGCCATGGTAAAGCACCACTTTTACACTTGAGGCTTGGGGAGTTGTAAAAACATTTGGCTGAGCAGTGGTTTTACTGCTCCTCCTTAAGCTGCAAAGGCAGTGGCCGGAGATATAATACCTCCAGTTGCATTCAGCAGGCATTACCACCCGACGAATGTGCTCCTGGCAATTGCATATAATGCTTGTGGTTGTACTGCAGGATTATGGCTTTTAGGAGGTTGAAACGGGCATCAAGGAAGCGACCTATCGCCTCCTTGCGGTCTGTTAAATGCCTTTTTGAAAAGCAATCTGAGCAGGGTGCATTTCAGAGGAGTGGCAGTTTCTGTAAATGAGCCCCAAGTGATTTTAGGAATTCTGTTGGTTGGCGTACAGCTGGCATGTTGGCAATAGGCCTGCTAAAAATGGGTGCATTTTAAAAAAATTAGTAAAGTTCGCCAATTTTTTTTTTTGCATAATGTGAAAGATGATGTTGCGCCGAGTAAATAGATACCCAAAATGTCACGCTTTATAATTGCACGCACTCGGGGAATGGCGACAAACTACGGTACCTAAAAATCTCCATAGGCGATGCTTTAAACTTTTTTTTACGGTTACCAGGTTAGAGTTACATAGGAGGTCTACGGCTAGAACTATTGCTCTCGCTCTGACAATCGCGGCGATACCTCACATGTGTGATTTGAACACCGTTTTCATATGCGGGCGCGACTTCGTATGCGTTTTCTTTGTTGCGCAAGCTCGCGGGGAGGGGGGCGCTTTAAAAACTGTTTTCTTATTTTTTTTGTATAATATATATTTTTTTTTTTACAGTTTGATCACTTTTATTGCTGTCGTAAGGAATGTAAACATCCCTTGTGACAGTAATAGGTGGTGACAGGTACTCTTTTTGGAGGGATCGGGGTTTTTTAAAAGACCCCCCAGTCCCTCCTTTGCACTTCAAAGTATTCAGATCGCCGAAATGGGCTGCAGAGATTCACAGATCACATGGGAGAATCTGTCCACAGGACAACTATTAGTCGTGCACTCCACAAATCTGGCCTTTATGGAAGAGTGGCAAGAAGGTCATTGTTGAAAGCAAGCCATAAGAAGTCCTGTTTTGCAGTTTGTGAGAAGCCGTGTGGGGGAGACAGCAAACATGTGGAAGAAGGTGCTCTGGTCATGAGATCAAAATGTTACTTTTTTGCCTAAAAGCAAAATGCTATGTGTGGCAAAACACTAACACTGCACATTACCCTGAAACATGGTGATGGCAGCATCATGTTGTGGGGATGCTTTACTTCAGCAGGGACAGGGTAGCCTGTCAGAGTTGATGGTAAGATGGATGGAGCCAAATACAGTGCAATCTTGCAAGAAAACCTGTTTGCAAAAAACTTGAGGTTCACCTTTCAGCAGGACAACAACCATAAACATACAGACAGAGCAACAATGGAATGTTTTAGATCAAAGCATATTCATGTTTTTAGAATGGCTCGGTCAAAGTCCAGAGCTAAATCCATTTGAAAATCGGTGGCAAGATTTGAAAGTTGCTGTTCAGATGCTCTCCAATAAATCTGAAAGAGCTTGAGCAATTTGCAAAGAAGAATGGGCAAAAATGTCACTCTAGATCAGGGGTCCTCAAACTACGGTCCTCCAGCTGTTGCGAAACTACACATCCCATGAGACATTGTAAAACTCTGACATTCACAGACATGACTAGGCATGATGGGAATTGTAGTTCCTGAACAACTGGAGGGCCATAGTTTGAAGACCTATGCTCTAGATCAGGGGTGTCAAACTGGTGGCCCTCCAGCTGTTGCAAAACTACAAGTCCCATGAGGCATTGCAAGGCTAACGGTTACAAACATGACTCCCGCAGGCAGAGGCATGATGGGACTTGTAGTTTCGGAACAGCTGGAGGGCTGCCAGTTTGACACCCCTGCTCTAGATGAACAAAGATTGTAGACGCATCCCAAAAGACTTGCAGCTGTAATTGCAGTGAAAAGTGGTTCTACAAAGTATTGGGCTGAATACAAATACACACCACACTTTTCACATATTTGTAAAAAAAAAAAGAAAACCATTTGTCATTTTCCTTACACTTAACAATTGTGTGTTGGTCTGTCTTTGTGTTGGTCTATCACAGGGGTCTCCAAACATTATAAACAAAGGGCCAGTTTATTGTCCTTCAGACTCTTGAAGGGCTGGACGTTTGCAAGTGGGGGTGGAAATTTTCCTGGCATCGCTGGGACTTAACATTTGGTATTAGGGGAAAAAATAGTGCCCCATCGTTTGTATCATAGGGAGCAATAGTGCCCCATTAGTGGTGCCAGTGGGAGAAATGGTGCTCCACTGTTGGTGTCAGATATCAGAATAGTGTCTCATATCAGTGGGAGGGATACTGCCCCAAGGGCTGGATAAAGCCAAGCAAAGGGCTGCATCCGGCCCTCGGGCCGCAGTTGGGAGACCACTGGTCTATCGCATAAAATCTCAATAAAATACATTTGTTTTTGTTGTAACATGACAAAATTTCAAAGGGTATGAATGTCTGTTTTTCAGGGCACTGTACTTGTTTCGTTTCAGTTCTTGGATACATCATTCTGTAAAAGTTTTGCAAATATAGGTGTGTCTGTTTTGAATGTATTTACACTCTGCTGCTTACATATACAATGTTTCAACTATAGTAAGCAACCCTCTGTTCTGTAATATAAGGAAAGTTAAAACTGTTTGTTCTTTTACAGTGAAAAGGTCAATAAAGGCATTGGCATTGAAAATATTCACTATTTAAATGATGGATTGTGGCACATGAAGACCTACAAATGAAGCACTGGATCCTGCTTGAGAGCACTCGGAGCTAATGTGGACTTGAAAGTAACCTGTTATTGTTGTGGTTGAATGTGATTTTTGCTTTCTGATATGCTTAATAAAGCAAATGTGGCACACTTGTTTTTTCTCTTTATTTTGAAAAAATGCTAAAATAAGAATGAAGGCAAGAACAACCTCAAACAAATTCTCCTACTCCGACGATTGCAGTGATGACATGTATGTATATGTTGTTTGTACTTGTAGTAAGGACCAGAAGCAATTGCACATTTTGTTTTTTATTCCTTCAATTCAAGATACTTGAGTCTATTCTTCACCTTTCTCCAATGGCCTTGCACTTGTTTCTTCAGATTTTGGACACCCCAGAGACTGGCATCTGGCGTCAATCATCCTATCTCCTGGGCTGAGAGGCATGCTTCTAAAAAGCACAGTGGCAATGTCAAAAATTCCAGTTCTTGTTGAATTTGTATAGGCACAAAGATTTTCTGATCCATAGACAGCCCAGGTTATAGGCTAAAGAAGGCAAATCGAAATGCCCTCGTGCCACCTGGCCCAAGTTACCACCACTGCCAACGAGATCTTTCAAAAAGATTCCTGGGACTGCCAATTCTGTAAAAGGCACCTGAACTGGAAGTGACATCTGGCCTTTGAAAATCTCACATGCCTCTGGTGCTCGACATTGATCAGTACATGGAAGTGTGAGTCAATGGGTCGATTGATACAAACAGGTCGTCCTGCTGAATTGTCCATGTGACTGTCTGCATGGACTATCTTAAACCGATTGAAGGAATCAAATGTGTATATAATATACCCCAAACTAAAATGGGCCAGAAGGCTCCTGCCTTAGATGCTAGAAAAACTGGGGAGAAAGGCCCCCAAATGATTCTGTGTTTTCTGCATCACTGGCATGATGGCCTTGTAGCAGAATAAAAATCTTAACATTTTCTCTTCTAAGATCTGTTGGACAAATGGATTCAGTGGCCAGCTTTGGAATTTTCCATTGTACTTCCGCCTGTCTTCTGGACCCACTGGTCTTTGATTGTTATCGAAACCCACCGGAAGAAGGCTAAATCATCAACTTCACTCAGGCCCCCTGGTCCCAACTGGAAGAGACTGGTTGGCCGCACTTTCTGGACTTGATTTCATGTTAAAAGTAATTTTAAGACAACTCCACTGTGATCTATTAAATATGTAGCCTGTCCTTTTAAGATTTGGCCCCCTGCATTCTCTGAATGTATAGTAGGCTTGAGTGAAGGGTGGTGGCTTACTCTTACTAGTCTGTGGCCAGACTGGTTTCCTCCTGTCATTCGCTTAATTGCGTTGTTCAGTGTTTGACCAAACAATAACCTCCCATTATAGAAAATGTTAAAGGCTTGTGTTAGACGTTCTACCTGCCCTCCAGTGGCATAACCACAATGCTTACATAGCAGTGACTGGGTACGCCAGCGTTTGTACTAGGTCTATCAAAAGTCATTTGCCAGGTTCCAATCTTTCCAGAAACTGACAAAGCTTGCCATTTCTCAAGTTTCTATATCCAACTAATTGCTGGTCGGCAGGCAAAAATCTGTCACTGTATAAATTCTGTGCAAGCCTGATGGCCAGATCACCACAATTTCTGTGTTACAGATGTTTCTGCATGAGTTTTTTTTTTTATATATATATATATATATATATATATATATATATATATATATATACACACACACACACACACACACACACACACACACACTCTCAATGCGTTTTGCCGCTTTGTAGATGTGTAGGCGAAAACTTGGCCAAAGCCACCCAAGTATTAGCGATCCCTCGAGTTGAGTGAACATTAATCGCATGAGCTACTGGAAGGCTACTAGCCCGATATGCCCTGTGTATTATCTAAACTATCCAATTGGCTATTGTTTTGGTCCTGCAGGTTGCTTGTTGGCAGAGCAACTAACCATAGGTATGCTATCATGGAGCCACCAGGGAAGTACATTCTCCCCAGGGCTTCTGCTCCTCTTTGCCGTCATCTTGGTTTTGGGAGCCAACTATGACCTCCAGATGTCGAACAGTGGGCTCCCCTGCTACTTTAAAAAGAGAAAAAAATCTGCCGTTTCTGAAGAGGCTGGGGGGAGAGATAATATAAGCAGGTAAGTAATTTTCAGTTGAAGGTCTGCTTACATTTTTTTTTAAACGTTCAGAGTAAAATATGCAACTACCATTGAAGATGTTTCCCTTTGAAAATGCTTGTTGCATGGCTACTGCTATCGCCCTGATCGATTAAAGTTTAGTGAAGGCTTAATAAACTGGTATTCCTTGGGCCACATGCTCCTTCCTTGCAGCCCTCAGCCATTTTAGCAATTTAAACTCAGTGGAGCTCCACCCAAAAGGGGTGAGTGCATGAGATATGTAAATCGCCTGTCCCTCACAGTAAGGGGGGAGAAACAGACTCCTATATCTCTCTGTATTTATCTCACTGAAAAAAAAGTTAAGGACTATTCAGAGCTGGGTTAACTCTTCGTGGGAAGACTGGGCACAGATGACATTAAATCCTATATTGTACAAGGCGCAAGCCTTTTTAATAAAAGAATTTGACTTTACATCTTCTTTAAATGACTGTTTGCAAATATATTCTAATTTGGTCTATGGTTTCCTTTGAGTTTGACTTGCCGGTTTTAATTAATGCTTTTTGGGAAACTGACCTGGAACATGTACTCAGGCCCTTAAACAGCTTTAGGCCTGTCCCCCCCCCCCCCCCCCCAAGTCCTTCAGTGCACACACTTTTTTTTATTATTTTAACACTTACAACGTCATATATGAAAATGAATAATGGTCCCTCCAGACATAGACATAGCTGTCGGCAGCTCAGTTTTTTCTGCCTAGTAGAGGAAGAGGACCTGGCTCCCTTTGCACTCGGGGTACTGAGAATTTTTTTTATTTTTATGATTTTATTTTTAAGAATCGCTGAGTCGGCCACGACATGCCCCGTGGCTCCAGGGGTGGCCGGTGAGCTATATGCTCCAGGGTTCACATATGACCGGGCTGCTTGCTGTCTCAGTCACAGTGGTCAGGGCCGACAGCTACTCCGTTGCCAATAGACTAAGAACTGATGCTTACTGGGAACTCTGTGGGGGACATGCAATAGCTACCTCTTTCAAATACTTGGGGATATGGGTGACCCCATGAATCGGAATATAGTCAGCTCAACATCTCTTCTCTTCTGATACGATTCCGATCGCGACTAAAAACCTGGAATGCTTTGTGTATGTCAGTTGCAGGTAAAGTGAATCTTATTAAAATGATTTTTTATGCCCCAGCTGTTATATATGCTTCGCAACTCCCCCATAGTTGTCACACTAACATTTTAAGGACAGTGTACTCTATATTCTTCACGCTGATCTAGTGCTTCTGATAGAATTATGCTTAATACAGTATATGGAAGTTCTATTCCTTGGTCTTTGGAAAGCCCCGAAAGACTTTTCCCCACGTATAATTTAATACAGAAAATATGGAACAAATCCAGATATCTTCAGGTTGCGACAGGCATCATTGAGTTTAGTCCCATTTGGTCCAATAATGCTTATCCTGAGCTGGCCAAGCTGCAGCACAGAGCCAGGTGCAGAAAATATGGTATTATATACTTGTGGCAGACCATCCATAATGGCAAATTTCTGACCTTTGAGGCTTTTAGGAGAACATTTAAACTACCACTATCTATGTATTTCTACTATATGCAACTTAGGCATGCCTTTATAGCCCAGTCTTGCGCTTCTGAATGGGATATGGCATCGGACTCTTGTTCTCTCAGCTTAAGGTAACGGAGATCTCTAAGGGCTTTATTTCCCAAAGTTATACTACTCCACAGGTATCGTAAAAAAAACACCCCCTGAAAATGAAATAGGACGCTGACATAGGCCTACTAGATGAGGACCAATGGGAGGAGGCCCTGCAGGCAGTGACCACATGCTCCTTAAATGTGACTCAGCTGCTAACGCAGCTATATACCCTTCTGATAGTCTATTACACACCTCATAGGCTACATAGTATGGGTCTGCTTCTCACACCAACATGCACTAGATGCAAGCGAGACCATGGGGACTTGATACATATGCTGTGGCGTTGCCCTAAATTGCATGCATACTGTAAGGGGGGTGGCTGACGTATACTCTGAACACAGTGTTCCAGGTGTCTGTCCTGTTAGACCCCAAGCACTGTCTGCTGAATCTTTTGGAGCGATTTGAATGGGAAAATCACACCACTATAGCCCTTATGAGGACCCTTTTTCCAGCCCGTAAAAACTGATAATGCTACATTGGAAATCTGAATGCTCTCCTACAGTCAAGGAATGGATAACTGCAGTGGGTAATACAATGCGGATGGAAAAGATTATTTACCAGCATAGGGGGTGCACCAGAAAATATGAGAAGGTGTGGGGTCTGTGGTTGGAGGTACAGGGGCTTGCTCCGGAAGATCTGATTATGGATAGAATTTTGGGACTGAATTTGGGATAATGATGTCCTGTTGATACTGAGATATGGGTAGGAGGACAAGCCATTCACACTTCCGTTGCATCATAGGGTGGTATATGGATCCAAGATATGTAGTTCAGAGTGATTGTGGCTGTTACGAATATGTAATGTTGCATATGGCTGTTGGACTCTGTATGTAGTGAATAAGGACTATTGCTGATTTTTGGACCGTATTTGATATGTGTTACAATAAAGACTTTTTTGGGATACAAAAAAAAAAAAAAGAGAGGGTAATTCTCCCTAACAGAGGCACAGATAGCAATACAAACTCCCTCTTCGCTCTATCCAAAAAAAAAAAAAAAGGTTTTGCTTTTAGTAATGCTTTAATGTCATTCAGAATATTAGGAGACGGTTATAAATAATTGAAAGTCAAAGTGGAATCGAATATGATGATTTAAAATTTTGACCGTAGATACGCTATAACTTCACTCCAAACCTCATTGCTGCATACCTGACATATCTAGCACTTCTGGGTGTGTTGAATATTGGCTCCCCCCACCATCCACTGTAGTCCCTTCCACTGGAGCCTACATCCTGTAATGTTGAAGGAGCCTGCAGGAGGAACCACAGTGCATGATGGGGGAGGAGCATGTAGCTGACCCCCTCGGCAGTGTCAAAATAGCTGGAGTGGGCAGGGTTCAACAAAAAATTTCAATATATAGCCCGCTGGAAAGGTAAATATACATCTCCTTTTACAGGCTAGGCTTAGGTTAGTTTATATATCATAGGGACAGAGACACTGTTCGAAATTGATCGATGCTGATATTACACATTTCTTCTAAAGGACGAGAGAGATATCCACAAAATTCCAATGAGAAAAGATATAAAAAGAAAGAACTGCAGCGCAAAATACAAAAATTAGGACGTGAAAAATCACTACTCAAACGTAATAATCAATAAAAACCATAAATCAAATATGTGAAAATTTAAATAATAAATGTTGAGCATGTAGCAAGTGAAAAACAGTCCATAAGAGATGATCCACCAGTGTATAAATCCACAAAAAGTGACAATCCCTCCACTGCAAGTTTCACTGGGTACCCTGAATTACCAGGAAGTCATAACAAGCAGACAGTAAACCGGTCAATTCCTCATAAGGGATCCTCCTTACAAGATGGCTTAGAAACTCCACAGGGCAGCCGCTCATGACGTCACCCGCCCTGCTGAAGTGTCCACTACATGCTGTTTTATGCTGATTTGTTTGTGAGTAATTTGTATTTACAATAAATGCCTATGTCCATTTACCATACGAAGAGCACTTCGATTATTCCCTCTGTTTCATGTTTATACACTCTGCTTGCCTGAGCCTGGAGAAATTTCTAGCTGACTGTGGAGTTTCTAAGCCATCTTGTAAGGAGGATCCCTTATGAGAAATTGACCGGTTTACTGTCTGCTTGTTATGACTGGTAATTCAGGGGTCTATACCTGGAGGTGAGAGTACCCAGTGAAACTTGCGGTGGAGGGATTGTCACTTTTTGTGGATTTATACACTGGTGGATCATCTCTTATGGCCTGTTTTTTCACTTGCTACATCAATCATCAATATCTATGGGGGAACTCCAACCGTCTTTCACTCAACATTTATTATTTAAATTTTCACATATTTGCTAAATTGGAGCAATCCCGTTTGGAACTCAATATTTGTCTCACTACTAGGGCCGAGAAACAATTACGCTGGATGAACCACACATTTTTTACTTGGCGAGATCGTCCAGGTTCCTTATTGGCACACAAGCTTACCCCTAGACACTCTCACTTAGCGCTCCCTAAAATTAGATTGTCGGGGGGACATCTCTCGCAGGACCCCCAAAAGGTCCTTCGGGAGTTTCATGATTTTTATGCTGATTTATATGGTAATCCTCGGGATGCTGATCCTCCGTCCATCAGGGAATTCTTGGAGAATCTTCCCCTCTTGCCCATTGCAGTTGATCATAGAGATCTTATGGACCAACCTTTTACGAGTGAGGAGATTTGTAATACTATTAAAATGCTGTCGCTCCATAAATCTCCTGGCCGCAATTATCGCCCGATTTCACTGATAAATTGTGATTTGAAGATTCTTACAAAACTTTTGGCCTCCCGCCTTAATACCTTTTTAGCACAGTACATTCATAAGGACCAATCGGGATTTATAGCGGGCCGTCAGACCCTAGACCAAATTCGTAGATCCATGATATCGGTAGCGCGTTCCAACTGGGATGCTCCGCTCAACCAGGAACTTCTACTCCTTTCATTAGACCTTAATAAGGCCTTTGATAGTTTAAATTGGAACTATCTTTTTGTTACCCTAGAGACCCTGGGATTTGGCCCTGTATTCCTTTCCCTATTAAAAACTTTATATAGCTCTCCTGTAGCCCAAATTTCCATTAGAGGTCACAAATCATCATTATTTCCTGTTCGGCGAGGTACAAGGCAGGGTTGCCCACTCTCTCCTTTATTATTTGCACTAGCAATAGAACCCCTAGCTATGGCGATCCGTTCCCATTCTGACATTCATGGTGTTTGTTGCGGCCAGCAGGAACATAAATGTGCATTGTTTGCCGACGATGTTCTTATGTATATCACTAACCCCCAAGTAACACTGCCTAATTTGCTGTCCTTACTAAATATTTTTTCACAACTTACCGGCCTGTCCCTGAATACTCAAAAAACAGTAGCACTTAATCATTACCCTCTACCGTAGTGCAAACTCTTCAAAAGACATATAGTTTTAAGTGGGCTCCTCGTTCCCTTCAATATTTAGGGGTCCAGTTGACTTCATCCATTGATACTATATACAGGGCCAATTACCCCCCATTATTTAGAAAACTTAGGGAGGACCTTCGCTGCTGGGCAGATTATTCACTTTCATGGTTTGGCAGGATCAATTCCATAAAAATGACGTTCTTACCTAGGCTCCTTTATTATTTTAGAACTCTGCCGGTGGCAGTCCCGGGGGGAGACATGCAACGCCTACAAGCCGAGGTCCTGCGCTTCGTGTGGGGTAGCAGGAGGCCTCGGATACAAAAGCGAACACTTTATACACCTAAACCTATGGGGGGGCTTGGTCTTCCCAATTTACAAGCATATTTTCAGGCTGCCCAAATCGCCCAGTTAGCCTACACTACGGCTAGAGGCTCAGCCCCCCTATGGGTGTCCATTGAAGCACTTTCCTGCCAGCCATTTACCATTGGATCCTTAATGTGGCTTCCTGGTCGTTTACGTCCGCCTATTTTATGCCCTACTCTGTCACATTCCTTAGCAATATGGGATAGGACACGCCACCGTAGTTCTTTATCATCCCCTCATACACCATTAGCTCCCATTCTCGGCAACCCTGAGTTTCCGCCTGGTTTGACTCCACGGCTGTTTTAATGGTGGCTTAACAAGGGGCTCTTGAGAATTGGTGATTTCCTTAATGGAGATCAGATGTATCCTATCCAACACTTTAAGGATGAGTTTCTTATGCCTCCTAGCGAATTGTTTCGGTACAACCAAATCGCATCATTTGTTAGATCTGAAGTTAATTTAATGTTGAGACCCTTTGCGCTTACGACATTTGAATTATCCTGTCAGGGTAGAGGCTTGCAGAGAGGTCGGATATCTGCGTTGTATATATCTATCACTGAAATTGATTCAAAACTTGCCTATATGGCTCACTGGGAAAGGGATTTGAACCTTACTTTTGATTTAATTGAGTGGCAAGATATTGCTCATCGGTTATCCAAAATTTCCATCAATACTACCCTTATTGAGGCCAATTATAAAACGCTCCTGCGTTGGTACCTGGTGCCAACTAGGGTAGCTAAGATGCATCCTTCCGCTTCACCAAACTGCTTTCGACGTTGTGGACAGCTGGGAACGATGCACCACATTTGGTGGCAATGCCCCATTGTACTTAGATTCTGGATCAGAATATTCAATCTTATTAATTCGGTGACGGGTGTAAATATTCGCAGATCTCCTGAAGCCGCTCTCTTTCACAAATTACCTGATGACACGCCCAAGAGATCTGTAAAATTGATTACCTACATATTGTTGGCGGCACGAATCACAATTGCTAGGCACTGGAAGCAGTCAGCAATTCCTCTTGACCAAGTCAGGAGTAAACTCAACTGGATTATGATTAACGATAAACTCTCCCATGTGCTTTGTAATAATACAGAGAAATTTAACAAAATATGGGATCCATGGATTGATTATATTTCAACCCCCTAGGGGACTCCAGGATGACCCTCCCCCCCCTCTTTCTTCTCTCTTTTTATTACTACCCCCCCCCCCCTTTTTTTTTTTCTCTTCTCAAGATTTTTTTTTTCTTATGCAATACAGATGCTTATATTTGGGGCCTGTTGTATACTCTATGCTTTGTGGTTGTGATAACTGGAAATTGTGTGTTATGGCCATATTTTCTATATCTTTGTATTGCTATGTTGATGGTCCGAAACGTTTTTACTTTGTTCAGCCAATGTGTCTGTCTACTTTGGGACTTGTTTTTTTTTTCCTTTAATAAAAAATACATTGAAATATAAATTTTCACATATTTGATTTATGTTTTTTTTTTGATTATTACATGTTTGAGTCATGATTTTTTTCACGTCCTAATTTTTGTATTTTGCGCTGCATGGACCCAAAATGTACATGTTTTGTTCCCCAAGCCACTCGGTTATCACTTTGGCATTATGGCAAGGTGCTCCATCATGCTCGAAAAGGCATTGTTCTTTACCAAACTGTTCTTGGATGGTTAGGAGCCAGAGGAGGTTTTTGTACCTTTTATTCATGGCTGTGCTCTTAAGCAAAATTGTTTGTGGGCCCACTCCCTTGGCTGAGAAGCAACCCACCCCACACATGAATGGTCTTAGGATGCTTTAATATTGGCATGAGTACAACACAGGACTGATAACTTTTTTTCCGGATGCCCCCAAACCAGTGTTTCTCAACTCCAGTCCTCAAGGCGCCCCAACAGGTCATGTTTTCAGGGTTTCCCTCAGATGGAATGGCTGTAGTAATTACTAAGGCAGTGAAACTGATCAAATCACCTGTGCAAAATAATCATAAGCCTGAAAACATGACCTGTTGGGGCGCCTTGAGGACTGGAGCTGAGAAACACTGCCCCAGACAATCAGAAAGGTGGTTCATCAGAGAAAGTTACTTTCCCCCGGTCCTTAGCAGTCCAATCCCAGTACCTTTTGCAGAATATCAGACTGTCCCTGATGTTTTACCTGGCGTGAGATAGTGGTCTGGCCTCTTTTGATGTCCTCCTTGACACCAAGCCGCGGAAATGTTATGTTGTGTTCTGCTGTTCACTTTGAGTTTCTTGAACTGTTATGCTCATGTAAGCGATTGTGCAGTGCATGGTTGGTGGCATGATCACGCTAAGATATTTTTTTTTTTTTCTTTTACGTTAACCTTTTGAAGATGAAGAAAAAAAAAAAAACAGTATTCCTGACAAAACAGTTTTACTTAACCACTTAAGGTACGAGCCTGTTTTTTTTTGTTTTTTTGAACCCCCAAATATTATACTTTTTTTATACACCCTAGAAAATAAAATGGCAGTCATTGCAATAATTTTTGTCACACCGTATTTGCACAGCGGTCTTACAACCGCACGTTTTAGAGAAAAAAAAAACACACAACGGTAAAGTTAGGTATATATATATATATATATTTTGTGAAAGATAATGTTACGCCGAGTAAATTGATACCCAACATGTCATGCTTCAAAATTGTGCCCGCTCAGGGAATGGCGTCAAACTTTTACCCTTAAAAAATCTCCATAGGTGACGTTTAAAAAATACTACAGGCTGCATGTTTTGAGTTAGAGGGAATCTAAGGCTAAAATGATTGCTCTCGATCGCAGCCTTTGGTTTGAACACCGTTTTCATATGCGGGCGCTACTCCCATATGTGTTCACTTATTCGCGTGAGCGCATCAGGACTAGGCGCTTTAAAAATATATTTATTTTTTTCTTATTTATTTTACTTGATTTTATTTATTTTTACACTGCTCTCCCGCTGGCAATAACGTTGATCTCGCGACAAATCCGCTGCAGAGACCACCATTATCGTTAACCGTCCCGTCCGCCGCTGCCATTACAGAGATATCCCTATTCAAAGTCAGGACGTATATAATCGTGTGGCAGTCCTTAAGTGGTTAAATAAAGACTACATATAAGTGTATATTCAAACCTTAAGGGTCCTTTCACACGGAGCGGACCGTTTTTCTGTCCGCTCCGTGTGTGTCCGTCAGCTCAGCGGTGGGTCCCGCTCAGCTGTCGGCGGACAGGGCGGTCCCCGCACACTGTGCAGGGACCGCCCTGTCTCTCCTCCGCTATCCCCTATGGGGAATCGGATGAAAACGGACCGTTTGTCCGTCTTCATCCGATCCGTTCCGCCGGACGGAAGAAAAATAGGGTTTTCTTCTGTCTGAAAAACCGGATCCAGATGGACGCGGATCTTTGCGGACGTTAGCGGATGCATCATCCGCTAACGGACGCGACCCCAAACGGACTTGTAAAAACAGACGAACGGAGGCGGACATGTGAAAGGGGCCTTATACCCTAAATATTAGATTTTTCACTCCAGTGGTAGTATACGAGTTTGGTTATCGTAGAGAAATGTTTAAATATTGTATTACAGTTTAACTACACTACACCCATTAGATTTTAGTCAAGTTAAGATGTACTGGAGATTTTAGTTGACTAAATCAAACACTTGCAGAAGACTAAAACTAAAAATGCCATTTCGGTCTCAAAACTAAATAGAAAATGTGCTGACAATTACAGGGCCATTAGGTAGTAGAGCAGGGGTGTCAAACTCAATTTCATCGTAGGCCGCATCAGCATTAAGATTGCTCTCAAAAGGGCCGGTTGTATCTGTAAGATTAAAATGTCCAGCACTTCCCTTTCATTAGATGACAAGAGCCACCCCACCATCAGAAGTTGAGTCCCCCACTCTCCCTTACACCACAGCGCACCCCCCTTTCCTTATGCTGCTGCTGGGAAGACGCTGGATGCATTGTTTGAAAGCAGAAATTAAGAGTCTGGAGTAGGACCAGAGGAGGGCTGCAGCTCAGCTGCAGGAGAGGTGCAAAAGGGACAAATAAAATGGCAGATTCGGCCCACGGGCCTTGTGTTTGACACCTGTATATTAGTTATTTTTGGATACCGTTGAACTGTTACTTTTAGATAATGAACCTGTAAAAGTGGTCGTGGGCACCACACTTGTGTCATCCTGCCACACCCCGTCAGAGTCCTCCTCGCCCTGCAAGTGTTTGTGCTACCAGGCACTGGTGAGGCTGCATCTATCTCAGGCTGTGTCACAGAGCTGGATTGAATTGCCAGGCAGCACTGTAACAATGTCCCGCCTCTTGTGATAGACTGTACACGGATCCAATGCCAGGAATCATTGTGCCACGTGTCAGGAGGCGGGACATTGTTACAGAGCTGGATCACCGGGCAGCTGCTGTAACAAAGGGTGAGATCACACTACCAGGCTGTAGCTCATGGGCACTGACAGGCTGCATTGATCTCTTCTACCATGTATGCAGTCTCTGATATCTCCTGTATCACATCTATTAGAGGTGCACCAAATAGAAATGTTGCCAATACTATTAGCAATGCGTTTACGTTTAGGAGACTGCAGACTGCATTTTTTTTCTTGAGCTTTTCTTGAACGAAAAAGGTGGCAATAATGGTCAACAATAAAGCTTCATAGTAATTTAAATTTAAGATATAAAATTAAAAAGTGCAACATAATACAATTATATAAAATAGAAATACATTTAAAAAAAAAACTGGCATTTTCGTTTTTCGGCTAAGTGCATCCTGCATTTTCAGCACCCCCCCCTACTTGTAGGAAAAAAAAAAAAACCACATTTGTTAATATAAAATAGTCTTTATATTGAAGTACGTTTCAAATTTTCCAGACAGTATAAAATTACAAATATTTATTTTTTTTACAAGAAAAGCTGATAAATTTCCACACACCAAATGAAAAAATTATAGCAAAAATATATATATATACCCCCAGAGAAACCCACATTTTTAATTTATTAGAGACCAAGCATATTACAGAAATTTGTATGCAGATCATTGGCTTTGGAAGTAATTTTAAAGCGTAGAAATTACAAGGGTTCTTGTGTATAGCTACAAAATTATATGTCAAGTCAGGATTGTATTCCAGTTTATAAGGGGGGGGGGGGGAGAAAGAGATACAAGAAAACCCCACATATGAGATCATTTATATGGAGTGTTAAGAGGCAAAAATGTGTTACAGGTTTTAAAAAGGAAAAAATTGTGTTTAAAGTGGTTGTAAACCCCATTCATGAAATCTGACCTGGGCACATATCTGTAATGTTGACTTATCTCTCGCCAAAGCTGCAAGTCCTCTGTCTTTCGGCTGCTCTTTTCCTCTGTGGTTATCAGCACAATACCTTCTGACAAGTTCTACAACACATGAGATAAAAGCAGCTGGAAATTTGTGTTGGGAGGGAGCCAAGCAGAGAGCTTGTCTATTCGCTGTACCACACACACACACACACACACACACACACACACACACACACACAGTGTATGCTCAGACTGTCTTCCCATTGCTGAAGACAGCAGATATACATGTAAAAACTTTTGTAGGGATTTATTTTTATTTTGATCTCTGTATCATCTAAAGCTGTATACTTCACTGGATATCCACTTTAAATCCATTATATTTATCTCAAGCCATTTCCTTAACAGCTACATCAGAAAATCTGAATGATTAAAAAAAAAAAAACACCACAACACACACACACACACACTAGTGCAAACATCGTACAGCAGGCACAATAAGACATCTGCTGCAGCCTTCCACAGAGCCACTCTTCTACGCAATGCGATCCAAAAAAACCTGCTTAAAAACCTATGCGGATAACGACTTTCTGAAAGTCATGCACGCTGGACGGTTTTACAGCTGCCGTTTTTGGCTTCAGGTGTTTTTTTTTTTTCTGCAACCAGTAAAATCCTCAGTACGTTATCCTATGTGTCCATGCACACAAAAGGGGGTTATTTTCTAAAGGTGAAATTCACTTTGCACTGCAAGTGCAAAGTGCACTTGAAATTGCACTGAAAGTGCAGTCGCTGTAGATCCGAGGGAGACATGCAAAGAAAATAAAATGGCATTTTAGCTTGCACATGATTGGATAATAAAATCAGCAGAGCTTCTCCTCAGACTTACAGCGACTGCACTTCCAAGTGCACTTATAGTGCAAAGTGGATTTGCCTTTTGTAAATAACCCCCATAGGGGGGCTCTCCGCATTTTTTGGCTGGAAAAAAACCCAAAACAGAACTATTGTGTTGAGAGGAGTTTGTCAACTGTAAAAACATTTTAACTCTGATAAAAGCTGAAAAATTCTAAAAACACAGCTATTTAGTGTTTATCTGTGTTTTTGAGCCATAAGCTTTTGTGAAAGGATTGTTTTGTTTTTTTTTGCAAAAAGGTGAAAGCTGCTACTGCAAAACTCATTCTACAGCCAACGCTACTGGCTTTTTGATAACGTCCAGTGTGCATGAGGCCTAAAGGTACCATCATCAGTGCACTGGGGAGCTCGGGAGGGCTCTGAAGATATGGTGCTTGCTGTACAGACTGACATCTTGCCCATTTTATTGTTTTTTTTGCTAATCCATTGAGGGACACAGCAATTTTTTCCCCTTCAGGAGCTCCAAAAGCAGTCCATCTGAGGGGGTGAGCAACACCAATCAAAAGCCAACAATTGGTCCTTGAGAAACCTCCTGGTCCTCCAGGAGTCTTAGCAGGTTAGAGTACCACATCCATCTGGTCCAGGCTGGAGCAATGGGAATTACTGAAATGGCACCCATATCAATCCTGCAACACAGACAAGGAAGGAGCTTCAGAGGAGAAAAGCCACAGATCAAAATGTACTAATCCCACTGAGCCACCAGAGATTCCAATGCTTCTCCTAGGAGTACATGGAGACCAGCCGAATACATTTACCGTTTAACCTGGAGGCAAGAAGACCCACATCCGGCATCCTTTAGCTGTGACACAGCAAACAGCATGTCAGGGTGTTATCAGGCCCCATAGAGAATAGTTGGAACAGCAGGTGCATTGCTAAAGTCTTTGCAGCTTTATGGGCTCTAAAAAAGGACCCAAGACTGCACACAGCACCTTTAGAAGCAATAGGCTCATCCTCTAGATTCAGAGTGGTGTACACCACATCAATATGAACCAAGACTGACTCACTTGGGAACAAAAGCAGTGAACGCTACTCCTCTGGGAAAAGGCAAGGACTGGAGTGACTCAGAATCAGAGTTGTTGAGGGCCAATAAGCCATCAAAGCCATAGGTAGATTAGATACAGAATCCGTGGAAGGTATAGAAGTGCCAAGTGGCAGAAGAAACATCAAACAGAGGTGAAGGTCTCTAATGACGAGCTAAATGGGAACAGGGGGTAACAGGTTGCAGACATCACCACAGATTGTGCATGGGTGTTTGCAAACAGGAAGTAGCATCAGGTTGTACATGCATGCAAAACTTTATGCAGGGAATCACATTCAGTGCTCAGACCCACAGTGTCAGCTTGTTGTGGAAGCTCCTTGTGTTGAGCCAAAAGTGAATCTTTAGAGCCAGGGCAAGCACTGAAGCTCAGGAGCTCTGATTACAAAAGTGATCAGCAGTTAATTTTACCAATCTGGAAAGTGCCCTACGTGGAACCCAGTGCACAAAGAGCACTTCCAGGTTATCTTTGCAACATCCTCCTGACATGGCACTCTATAAAGGCAGGCCAAGGATGAGCATGCTAGATAGCTGCAATGTAAGATACAAGCAGCAATGTAGAGGTCTTGGTTAAGGAGGAAATATCTTGGGGGGGGGGGGGGGGGGGGGGGGAGTAGCAGGTGGTTAGTCTCCTATACAGCAGAGCTAAGAAGTAGGTGTCCATCCTTCTAGTACACCAGCAGATAAATTGAAGCATGTTCGTAATCTTGGCCAAGCCTACATTTTTCTTTTGCTAGTGTCCAACTGGCCTGTATGTAACAGAAGCCTAAAAGGTGAAAAGCTTGCCGTGTACCTCAATAGAGGAGAAAGAAATGTCTATTATTCACAGCCACATTCTCTCGTCAAATATTTTAATGACTGTAGAAAAAACGTCTACTGCCAAAAACATCAAAAAACCTCCAGTGTGCATAAGGCCTCAATGCCATCACTGACATCCACAGTCCAGCACCAAATCTAAGAGCTGAGCTGAACCGATTAGCTTCTGTTCTTGCTACCAAAGTTCTCCATGGAAACAGTGGCAGCAAACAATGTAAACAAAATATGGAACAATGCT
Organism: Rana kukunoris; assembly: GCA_029574335.1. Lineage (NCBI taxonomy): Eukaryota > Metazoa > Chordata > Amphibia > Anura > Ranidae > Rana > Rana kukunoris. Next base: position 119,085,452 of record CM056057.1, read on the forward strand.
TCCACACTCTGTTTACATTAAAAGTGATATGACATCACAGTACTTCTTAAAGCAGTTCTGTCCAACCTCTACCTGCAGCAGTAGATCATTTTCATTAGTCAGTGATCTATAAACTGGCTCACTGAAGCCAACAGTAGGATCAGTATTATAAAGTGATCTGTTGCTGCAAAAAAATGTAAAAAAAATAAAAAATTATCCTAGAGTCACATCAAAAATTATTGGATATTCTGGGTGACATTTGTGTCTACAGCATAAGAACGAAGAATGTTATTCTGCATTTCAACAAAATTTGTAACACATAAAAATAAATGCAATGCACAGCATAACCACTATTGAAACAGTGACTTGGGATGTCATAAAAAAAAAAAAAAAAAAAGGCACCTTAAAGCATGCACAGCAGTGTATGGATTACCACGTGCTTCTGTAATATATTTACTAAGTTGACCAACATTCTAAAAACATCTTTAGCCAGTATACCGGCTAAGATGTTAAATCATGTTTTTGGGAGAGATCTACTTTAAAGGGTAACTCCACTTTTGTGGCGGGGGGGAATAGCAAATTGAAAAAAAAAATATATTATATATATATATCTCCATCTATATATACACACACACACACACACACAATTTGCGACACAAGTCATATTGTAATTGAATGTTATTAAAAAATGACCTGTCCTTTTCAGTCTGCAGCTTTGTAATTTTCTGTTAAATACAATATGGCTACCTGGAGGTATGTACACAAAATGCCCCCCAGATATGTAATTTTCTTGCTTGTGTGATTGGCCCACTTATTTTTCCAGAAGTCTGCACTAAGATACAAGTCAGATTTCAGTCATCCCCTGCAACAAAACATTTAATTTTTGGTGATATACTCCCAGTAGAAAATCAAGTCTAAAGCAATTTTCTCATTGGAGCCATGCAGGTGCAGCAGCTGATTGATAATTAATTATGAGAACACACCTATAAAAAAAAAAAAAGGTAGAAATCTGCAAAGATTTTTTAAATCCTTGCAATGTACATAGATCACCCAAAGGGGAATGTCCCCCCCCCCCCCCAACTAGGAACAAATGAAGCAAAAACACAAGCTTTCCTGGCTAGATTTAAAAAATGTTCTTTTAGTTTACAATTGTGAGATAAATCCATGAATTTCCTCTACAAGGACGTCAGATGCAAGTATTCCTTTGACATAATACCATTCGTTTGTACAAGTGGATTTTATCATTTACTGCAAAGTATACTAGAGAACATAATGCAGAGATGCTTGGTAGTGGTTTTAGTTTTTGATTAAGTGGTTATTGGTTGACATCACTAAAGTGCCTTTTACAAAAACTCTGTCACTATCCCAAATATTAGCTATAATTGGGTTCCTTACTTAGTGTTTGAACTAATGGCAAGTAACTTTTTACCCAAAACATTTAGATACGTTTAATAAATGCTTGACCAGAATTCTGACTGCAGTGACAATTGTGAGATACAATTTAAAAAATCAGGCAATCCAGAAATGCAACAATCAGAAAATAAGTGGTTTTATACATATTCATGCTGTATACTGGCCAGAGGGTGTATACCCATTAAGTAAACATGACAACAGTTTAAGACGCAGAACAAGAAAGTCCTGCCTAACAAGTACTGCAAAGTCCCATGTACAACTGCTAGCCAGAGAAGCCCATTCTGTGCTTCATTCAGATGCTGCTTGGTTCACACTATTGCAATGCGGGAACTATTGTGATTCCGGTGCGAGTTCCCGCATTGCATGTCTTTCGCTGGCAGTTCACACTTCCCTATGCGAATCACTGTGGATGTCAATACAAAGAAGTCAATGACAGTGCAAACTGTCAAATGGTGCAGGAATCAAATTGCATAGATGTGAACACCCATGTGATACAATTTTATTGTGGACCAAAAAAAAAGGGCCCTGAACCCTCCTCATGATGTAAATTTAGCCATACAATCTGTATGTCTGAACTCACAATGCACAGACATCACATGTAATCTCCACAGCAATGCTGTGGCAATGCCCGACATCGCAATAGTGTGAACCCAGTCTTACTTTGTTACGAATGGTTTGACTTCCCCAACTGCCACTGGAACCAAGTTGTGCCCACTTCACTGTTAGGTCCCTTTCACACTTGTATGACTTCAAAGTCGCGCGATTTTGCCGCGATTCGTGGCCGCGATTTCAATGAATGCCTGTGTAAGTGGCACCAAAATCAGATCAAAGTAGTGCAAGGACTACTTTGAAGTCGGCACTACTTAAAGTCGTGCCAGTATGAATGGTGTTCATTGAAAATAATGGAGAATGACTTGTCATACGATTTTGCAGTCCAAAATCGTGGGACAAGTCGTGTAAGTGTGAAAGGGCTCTAACTTTGTCCAGGGAGAGTGCCTCTCCTGTTAGGGTGACAGTGAGTTAGGAGAGGTGGTGACATTTAGTCTCGAAAGTCAAGTCCTTATGACAAAATAAAATTGGGGTTAGAGTGCACAGAAGATATTATTCTGGAGTAAAAAAAATAAGTTATTAGCAGGCACCTTCTTAGCAAAATGTTTACAAATTTAAAATGGCAGACAGGTTCAGTTTAATGGAGAACTAAACCCTTCTATAATTTTCAGCCAAGGAAGCTGCCATCTTGGCTTTTGCTTGATCTCCAACTGCCATGATGCTGCGCATGTGATCAGTTATGACCCCAGCCCTTTGATGGTTAGACAGTTTGATTGAGAGCACAACTAAAGTGACAGTTACATTCCCAGCACGTGCCAGGAATGCAACAGTTTTTTTTCAAAACAAAACAGTAAAAAAAAAAAAAAAAAAAAAAAAAAAAAAGAAGAAGATGGGTTTAGTTCCATTTTAAGTTATATTCTAATTATATACTCTGTTTTATAGGAGAAACTCGGCACATTATAGGCTTCAGATATTCTGGAAACCATGCTGAAAGATTTCTACCTTAACCACTTAAGGACCCCCGCACGCACATATACGGCCACAGAATGGCTCGTACAGGCACAAGGGCGTAAATTTACGTCCCCGCCTAAGTGCGGTTCGGGGGTCCCATCGGGACCCCCTCCGCGGCGTGCGGGGGTCCCCCTGGCTCCGGGAGCGATCCGGAACGAGCGGGCGGATGTCGGCGTTTACCCGCCCCCCCGCGATCGCTCCCAGCCAATGGGAGCGCTCCCCCTTCGTGTAACTTCCTCCTCCGGTGTTTACACAGGAAGGAGGAAATGATGTCACCTCTCATCGCAACGGTGTTTCCCACCGCTGCTGATGAGAGAAGACATCACAAGTAAGTGTGCACCAACACAACACTGACACACACTCACATAGGCACATTAACCCCTTGTGATCGCCCCCCCCACCCCCCTGTCACAGTGTCACTGAATGCAGTGATCTAATCACTGCATTTAGTGTCAGTGTGACAGGCAGTGTAAAATCAGTTAGTGTTAGGTTCAGGATAGCCCCCCCACCCCCCCCTAATAAAGTATTAACCCCCTGATCACAGCCCTAGTTAACCCTTTCACTCCCTATTGCCAGCGTCACTAAGCGATCATTTTTCTGATCGCTGTATTAGTGTCGCTGTTCCCGCTAGGTAGCTATTTTTTTTATTGCGATTTTTTTTTTTACTAAAGACATGTGGCTAAATACATTTTGGCCTAAATGTTTGACTAAAATTTAGTTTATTTGATTTTTTTTTAACAAAAAGTAAAAAAGTGTTTTTTTTTCAAAAATGTCGCTCTATTTTTGTATATAGCGCAAAAAATAAAAAATCGCAGAGGTGATCAAATACCACCAAAAGAAAGCTCTATTTGTGGGAAGAAAAGGACGCAAATTTTGTTTGGGAGCCACGTCGCACGACCGCGCAATTGTCTGTTAAAGCGACGCAGTGCCGAATCGCAAAAACACCTTGGGTCATTTACCAGCGTATTGGTCCGGGTCTTAAGTGGTTAATGGAAAATGTCTTTTATCAGAAAGAACATGCTTGGTCCACCAAAATTTCAGGTAGATGGCCCTGTAGTAGGAGTCCAATGTTTATAAAGATGAAACAACCCCCTGGGGCCTGCACTTACATGTATTGTGTGAATGTGTTCTGTAACAACTGTTGACACATTTGTCCAAAATGGGCATAAATACTTTGTTCAGTGCAACTTAGACATTACAGTTTTCTTCAGGGTTGAACTAGGTCTCAATAACATCTAACACCAGAGTTTATCACTTTTCCTCTTGAGGATTCAAGAAGTGTTGTCATGACAGCTACACCGCACGTAAAACAGCAAATGATAGTAAGCATAGACCATAAACATCAAAAGTTCAGTCGGACATGCAGCAGGCACAATACAACTGGAAGATCTTTCCATAAGTATGCTTGCTCGGATTGTCTGGGCATTTATGTTCACGTCTACGGAGAAGGTACAGCATGTTATCCCTGGCATCAAAACAGCAGCAATCAGATGAAATCCAACCCAGCCAGTTGCTTTTCACCTTCCAATAGGGGTTGTGGATGTCTCCTGGTGCCTAATGCATCTTTTCCTAATCCATGCAAAATTGGTCAAATCAAATCATCTCGGGTTAAGGAGTACCATAACGAAGCATCTGCCCAGCTCTAAAAAATGCCTTTCCTCCCGGCAGCAGCATTTTGGTAGAAAAATAAAATGCACAAGTCAAGTGCTTGGGTGGGTTTTTCTGTCTCTAAAGACGTTGAAATGCCCAAGTGTGCAAAGACACATAGGCTAATATTAAGGGGTGTGTCAAGGCAGAAAAAAAAAAAAAGGAAGATGAGTCAGACAACCCTAAATTCAGCATTTTTAAAGCCGACCATGGAGGGTTTGAATCTTGGCCGGTTCAACAGGGACCAGCTGGAACTCGATCCATGCTCTGTATCCACGTAGATTCAGCGATTGACTTAGTTACAACCAACATATTGGATTTCTAGCATGCGATTATTGCTAGTGACCATAGCTGCTAGCAAGAATCACTGTTCTCCCAGCAGGGACAGCCCTCCCCCTCCGGGAGAAAAAAAAAAATAGCTCTTCAGGAGGGATTCCCTCATCAACACTGACTGTGTTGATGGGGGAAATCAAACAAAAATTTAGGAAAAATAGGAAATAAAATTGCATCATTTATGACTTACCTTACTCTCACTGTGCATGAGGCTCAAAGCACTTCTAAATGAATGCAGATTTGTAATCACCAACAGCTATGAAACGGAATCTGATTGCTTCACACAGAAGCAGCAAAAAAATAAAATAAAAAAAGGGGGAGGTTACACACAAATATAATAAGCAATAAAAGGCTGTAAGCAGCCTTCTGTTCTTACTACATAGCACCATTCAAGTACCGCTGTTTCTGAAGCCTATTGTACGTTAAAGCTGAGTTCCACCCAAAAATGGAACTTCCGCTTATCCCACTCCTTACCCCCTTACATGCCACATTTGGCATGTAATTTTTTTTGGGGGGGAGTGGGGGCTTCAGGAGGAGTGGGACTTCCTGTCCTGCTTCTGCCGAGGGGCTGGTTAGGCGATTAAGCTTAATCGCCTACACCAGCCCCTCCCTGTAGGCAATCGCATGGGACACATGACAGGTCCCATGCGATCGCCTGTCCAATCAGCGACAAGAGCCTCGCGCGCATGCGCAGTGGGTGCCCGGCCGCGAAGCCGAAGGCTGTCACGGCTGGGTGCCCATAATCAGGATGGAGACGCTGGCCGGGGAGAGGAGCGGAGCCCCGGTCGGCGCGTCGCTGGAACGTAGGAGCAGGTAAGTGAGTGTTTATTAAAAGCCAGCAGCTACACTTTTTGTAGCTGCTGACTTTTAATAAACACCATTTTTGGCTGGAACTCCCCTTTAAGTAGGATATTATTCAACTGACCAAGTATCCTACTATTAACGCGGACCATTATGTTGCACCTATAAAAGAGGAAGAAAAAAAAAGGGGGGGGGGCACACACATCAGTTAACAGTAAGTTTTCCAAATGGGTTTTGGCACATTGATACACATTTTTCTTTAAAAAAAAAAAAAAAATACTGGGGTGCTTCCTAGACTATGATTAGAAAGATGCCCAAATGTATATTTTCATTTACATGCTCATCTATCCAGTTTAACATGTATGTGAGGTAATGAAGTTGGAGGTTGGTGGTAAAAAAAAAGAAGTACTAATAAATGCACTTTGTAAAACGGCCCAATCAGCGTCATGCTTGAAAGCTGAAGGAAAGGAAAAACTGGAAATGATGCCCATTTTATCTCAATATTAGTTTTAACTTTCTATTCTGAAATAGAAAAATGGACTGTCCACAACAGCCTATTAGTGACCATGGACAGTTTTGGATTTATTTTAAGCTACAAAATAAAACCCAATATTTGATTGGTTGGAATGGCCAACACTTCCACTTTCCCTTTGCCCCAATAGATCAGCCTGCGTTTCACTTATTCATCATATAGGTAACATACTCTAGCTTTCAAATCATTTACACTCTCCCATAGGGAGCATGCCAGTAGAATTGTACAAACTTACTTACTGCTGAAGTGGAAAAGATCAACCCACCTTTCAAAGATTTAGAAAAATAGATTTAGAGTGCAAAAGTCGTTATAGTGTAAAATCCATTGCAGTATTCGTTATAAGACAAATTTGCAGTCCTGATATGGTTGCAAGAAAAAAAAGAAACAACACAGAACTCCTACACTGTACACAAAAGAAAGTAAATTACACATATACAAAAGATCAAGCGTCCCCCCCCCCCCCCCTTCACCAGTCCCATGTTGAAAGATGTTGATATTTAAGAAGTTGTACAGTTTTCTTGGTGGTAACAATTAAGGATAAAGACTGGTCTGTTCAATCATTATCAGAGTTTGGGGGTGGTAAAAATACCAATGCATCATTAAAGCTGTGTCCATATGCTCTTAACCTGTAAACACCGTACATCATGACTTGCATGTTGTTAGGAGATAGTCCACTGAAGGTGATTGCCATATCTGAACAGCAACCCTCAACTACTTTTTGTGGGTCATTTGCCATTGCTTCTTTAATTAGGGTACCCACTGATTTTGTGTTGAAGACATTTTTACCTTCAGAATCTTCTGCATTTTCTGCCAGCACACCCTTGTGCTTGAGGCACATTGCCAACTGCTTGTCTTCAGAGACCTTCCATAAGATGCTGCCTGTTTCTGGACACTTGTCTGGCTTACTCATCACATCAACAAAACGATTTGCACATTCAAGGCTTAGCACTATACCACCTGCAATATCCACATAATCCAAGTCTCCCTCTTTCACAGTGTGGCCAATATAGAATGGCTCTGAAGGATCTTTCTTCAGAAGGAAATATTTCAGGTTTTCAATAATGGCAAAGGTGGAGGGCTGGCTGATGAAAAACCAGTTGTACTCATCTTTGTGGTTCTCGTATGCCATTTGGATAGCTTTTCTCATCATAACCCACATGTCGTTACTGTCAAGGACAATGGAGTCAAAGACCTTCATGTGCTCAGAACTGTAGAAGTCGACCTTGTCACAGTGCTTGCTCCAAGTGGTCCTCGCAGCAGCCCAAAGGCTCAAGTCTTTTGGTTTGACAAGGATAATACAGTACACTCGGATGCCTTGACTTAATTCCATCTTTTCTGTTCCCATCAATTTGCGAACCTCCTCTTTATTAGGGGCCTGAATGTGATGGTGTTCATGAGGGGTAGCGGGTTCGTGGCTCAATTTAATGTGCCCTAGAAGAGTAACCACTATGCAGAATGCACTTCCTATCACCATTCCCCGCATAAACGATCCTCCTTCAGAAATCATCTTTCCTACAAAAAAAAAACAAAAAAAATCATTATTAATAAATTGACAAGGAACATAAGACACAATGTTTTGAAATTAGAAGATAAAAAAAAAAAAAAAAAAAAAAACAAACACACACCATTTCCTTCATTTTCATATATGTACTGGAAAGAAGACGTAAAAAAAAAAAAAAACAAAAAAAAAAAAAAAAAAAAACTTTCCTTTGAAATAGGGGAACTCCTAATTGTTACCTTCTTAACGGGTTCCGCATGGCCCATAGCAATGTTTCTCAACTCCAGTGCTCAAGTACTCCCATTTCAGGCTTACCATTATTTTGCACATGCAATTCGATCCCTTAGTAATTACCACAACCGTTTCATCTGAGGGAAATCTTGAAGATATGACCTGTTGGGGGTTCTTGAGGACTGGAGTTGAGAAAAATTGGCCTAGAACACAATAACGCAGGCAGGAACCTCTCATCGATCAGGCAGATGTCATAATATCCTCCTGCATTGCGATCAGTCACCGGCTGCGCCCACAGGACACAGCCGATGATTAGTGTACCGGCTTGCTGCCAGTACCATGTGACCACTGTAACCAATCACAACAGATCACATGACAGTTGTAAATAATGGATGGCTTGATTTCAAGCCATCCATTGTATACAATTGTGTAGCTAGCTGCGATTGGTCAGTGTGATCACATGTAGGGCAGCAACTAACGATTATTTTTTATAATCGATTAGTTGGCCGATTATTGTTACGATTAAACAATTGCGCTAGTCTTAAAAAAAAAAAAAAAAAAAAAGTCCTTGCCCTTTCCAAATATGCAGCAGCTGAAAAAAATAAAAATAATCATGGATGTGAACGCGTCCCATAGGAAAACATGTAAATGAACTGTAGTGCGTTTCTGCAAAAAAACACCTGAAAACAGAGGTGTGACCCAGGCCTGAGATGTTTAGTAACATAATGGGGTTAAAAAAAACAAGTACAAAAAGAGCAAATAATCGCTACAGTAAGGGGTTCATTTTTTTTTACTGTGGGACAGTGAAAGTAATATTTACAGTAGTGATTTTGCTTTTTTGTACTATAAAGGGCTAATTTTAGTTGTTTTAACCCCATTATGTTACTGAATTCATGACAATTGTAATCGATCTCATAATCAATTAGTCGACGATTAATCAATTAGTTGTTTCAGCCCTAATCACATGATACAGACTGAGCCAATCACAGCCCATCTGTACCATGTAATTAGCTCTGACCAATCACAGTTAATCACAACAAAACCAACTGAATGAATCTATTTATTTTCCAATAGTTTTTATTGAAAATTATTCATATCAAGTTTACAAAGCCAAATATAGTGTACATGAGGCGAGCGCTTCCATATATCAGATGTCACAAAATCAAAAACAACAACACCAGAGACGAGAGAGATGCAACTTATCTAAACAAGGGTTCCCAATGTAACTCTCGTCTCCACAACCTCCAGCTCCGCAAACTAAATGAGACACCTATTGCGAGTAAATAAAAATAAACTACAAATAGAAATTCTACAGGCCTCATGGAGAGGAAGAGGAGGGATCCACACCACAACACCATGTGGCCTAAGATTGAATGAATCTATTTCATTCAGTAAAATGCTTACATATAGCAATGTAATGCACTGCTATAAGCAAACAGTGTATAAAACTAAAAACCATAAAACAAAATCACTTCCCCAGAGTAGTACAATGTTACTATGGTAAAATTATATTGGTATTTTTCTGTTTATTTAGCAAAACACAAAACAAAAAACTAGTGGTGATTAAATAGCACCAAAATAAAGCTCTATTTGTGTGAGCAAAAATATAAAAAAAAATGTAGTTTGGGTACAGTGTTGCATGATAGCGCAATTGTCAAAGTAAGACAGCGCTGATAGCTGAAAATTGGCCTGGGCAGGAAGGGGGTAAAAATGACCGGCACTAAAGTGGTTAAAATGCCAATAGCCTGGAATAAGTATGCAGAACTTAGGTTTTAGAAGTCCATTTGGCATACTTGTTCTGGATAAAGTTGGTCATAGATGGAGCGATTTTTTTTCTTGCAACCTTAGGTTGCAGGAAAGAAAATCACTTTATTTCCCCATCAACACAGTCAGCATTGATGGGGGGGGGGGGGATGGGGGGAATGCCTTCCACGGAGCCATTGTATTCTCCCCTCAGGTGAAAGTGAGGACCGTCCTTGCCAGCAGAACACAGCAATGGCATGCAAAATAATCGCATGCAAAAGTCCAAAAGGCTGTTTGTACCAAAGATCATCTATCAATCAACTTGGATGCAATCAGCCTGCCCATACATGGTTCTGATTCCTGCTAAACGGGTTGAGATTTGAACCTTCCATGGCCGGTATTAGTGACTCCGATTATTGGCAACCACACAAGTAGCATTTGTAGAATGAGAAGTCAGGAATGGCTCCACATTTCTCTCAGGAAAGGTTTCCTTTACACATGTTATTCAGTCAGATTGGTTACCATGGGAAAAACAAATACTCAGCTTTCCAACATTCGCAAGTTCAAAACTAGAATATGCTGCATCTACTGAATGGAACAGGATTAAACCAAGACAGAATTTGAATAGATTTTAGGCTAAGTTTTATTGCTATGTTACATACAGAACTGTGTATACCAAGGTATTCAGGTCACCCAAGTCAAATAAAATAAATATTTGTGATTGGAGAAAGACAGGAGAATACTGCAAATGAGCAGCGTGTTGGATCCATACAAGACTTTGGGGGGGGGTCATCAAAGTGGCCAAGCATTTTTTACATAAACACAAGTAATGCATTAATGCAAGAAAACGTTTTAGCTTTAGAACCCACATTAAAAGCGCATGCGTTTGACTTTTTTTGGTGCGTTTTTGATGCAATCCAGTGCATTTTTCCCCCCTTTTGTCCTTAACTTCAAATAAGTGCATGCGCATTCCAGTGCGTTTATGCATTTTACCCCTTCCAGTCCAGTACAGGAAAAATGCAGCATGTTCTACTTCTACTGCCCTGGTGTGAACTGGCCCTGAATGAGGTCCTACCATAATTTAGATACAGAAAAAGCTCTCACTGTCTGACCCTCCCAGAAAAGGACCATCTATTGTAAAATAAAGGCAGTTGCTATATTAAAGTAGAAGTTAAATGGTCACTAAAGGAAAAACATTTTTAGCTAAAAAGCTTCCTTAACCTTACTGCAGTGCTGTTTTCATGTCCTCATTGTTTGTTTTTGCTTTGATGTTGCTGTAAACCTGCTCTGTTCTGGACACTTCCTGGTTGTCCGTTTCCTTATAACCACAGTCCTGGGAGCTTTCTCACTGTGGTCACTAATTAAGGAGGTGCGATTTCTGTGTGTAGACTAAAACTAGATTGGGCTGAGGGGGTTTTAGACAAACCATCACTGCCCTCTATTGGCTCTCTGGCTCTGTACATCAGACAGGAAACAGCAAAAACGAAACTAGAACTGTAAGTTGATTACATGATTGCTTTTAAAAATGATTAAAAATAGATAAAAAATCAATCAGTTAACTTATGTCTCTATACCCTGTAAACAGTCATTTCAGGCCAACATTTTTTTTCCTTTAGTGACCCTTTATTAAAGCCAAAAACTTAACTCTAAATCTATTTGTAGCCAAAACAAAATGTATCCAACCCAGTAAAGCAAAACACACTATACTTACCTTTTTTTTTTAAACCAATCCAGTCCGGTCTCCAGCGGCGGAAGCTCTGTACAGGAGAAAAACAGACAACGGCTGTGAAATGCCTGGGAAGTGACGTCACCCATAGAGTTATTATGAGGCTTTTGTTGTCGGCTGCCTCTTCTGCACCCACCTCCACACACAGAAGCTCAGTGTGGTATCGGACCCGCTGCAGAAAAGGCAAGTACAGCGATTTTTTTCTTAAGAGTCCATTCACACTTTACATGCGAGACTAAAAAGACATTGTTGTGACTCTGGCTTTGACCAATGTGAACATTTTTGCCCTACAAAGTCACACACAAGTTGCATATGATGCAGGTGTGACTTTTGAGGGTTTTCATTGAAGTCTATAGCCTAGAATAGGAATGACTAAGATATGAATTGTACTCACTGGGTAAAATGGAGCGCGACTTGTCATGCAACTTTGAGGTCTTAAGTTGCACAAGTGTGAATGGGGCCTAACAGGGCTAGATAGGTTTGTTTTAGAATGTGGCTGCAAGCGTTAAAGGGGTTGTAAAGGTACAAGGAAGGTTTGGCTTCTTTGGCTGACACTATTGCATGCTGACAATGTAAAACAGCGGTGTCAAACTCCATTTCATCACAGGTCACATCAGCATTATGGTTGCCCTCAAAGGGCCGGTTGTATCGGTAAAACTATATTCATTTATCCAGGGCTTGTCAGACCTCAAGTTGCCCCAAGTCGTTTGACATCAGTAATCCCATGTTAGTCAACGAGAGCCGTCTTAAAGGGGAGTTCCACCCACAATTTCACTTTTTAAATATAAATACCCCTGTAATACACAAGCTTAATGTATTCTAGTAAAATTAGTCTGTAAACTAAGGTCCGTTTTGTTAGGTTGTTACAGCATTTAGATAGTTTAGTTTATAATCTAGAAATAGACCGTGGCCATCTTAAGTGTGGGCATCATGAAGCCATGAACCCGGAGACAGGGTGAGTAACACTGCCTGTGATTATAGTTGCCACTACAGTTCTCAGATCAGCAGATGACCTTGATCAAGAACACCCAAGTAGTACGACTTCCTGGATTTCAGCTTTGCATATCTCGCACATGCTCAGTGCTGCACAAGCAATGTAATAGGTTTCAGTCAGGTTTGCAAGGACTACTGGGAAACGATGCCTAGCCCAGAAACCCTTGCAAATAGCCTTGCGACTTAAAGGATCACTAAAGGAATTTTTTTTTTTAGCTAAATAGCTTCCTTTACCTTACTGCAGTACTGGGTTCATGTCCTTATTGTTCGTTTTTGCTTTGAAGTTGCTGTAATCCTGCTCTGTTATCCACACTTCCTGCTTGTCTGTTTCCTTATAACTACAGTGCTGGGAGCTTTCTCACGGTGGTCTAAGCTGTCATTACTGTGTGTCTAAAACTTCCCAGAACCAATCAGATTCATTTTAAAAACAAAACACTGCCCTGGATTTGTTTGTTTTTGTTCTGTGTGTCTATTTCTACTTCACAGAAACATGAAGCCAGTTCAAAAGTGAAACTAACCTGCAGGCACATTATATGATTGATTTTTATCTATTTTTAATCATTTTTAAAATGAATCAGTTAACTTTTATGTCTCTATTCCCTGTAAACAGTAATTTCAGCAAAACATTTTTTTCCTTTAGTGACCCTTTAATAGCCTAGGCTAATAAGGAGGAGGAAGTAATGAAGGACTACAAAATAAAGGCATTTACAAGGAACAAAATAAATAAAAATTGTCCATTCTGAACACTATGAGATTAGGGCATGCAGCACAGACAAACATAAAAAAAAAAAAATGGGTGGAACTCCACTTTAATGTACACTACTGAAGTCACTCCAACTTTAGAAAAGGTTCCTGTACTACTTCAAGGTGACTTCTAAGCAACTTGTACCCATAGATTTCAATGGAAGTTTCCACCAAAGTCAGAACATCTCAACTGAAGCAACTTTACAGGAAAAAGAAGGCAAACCCCTCCCTCCCACAGAGCCGATTATTCTGAGATTACCCACAGCCAAAGCCGCCCGTCCTGGAGGCAACTTAATGTCGCGTTGCAAGTTGCTCCACGTCATGCTGGAGTCGCCTTGCAAAGTCGCGCTGCAAGTCGCACACATAAATACTGTGCTGGCAGGAACACCAGGGATTTCATATAAAGCAGAGGTGTCAATCTCAATTTCATTGAGGGCCGCATCAGCATTATGATTGCCCTCAAATGGTCAGTTGTATCTGTAAGATTAGATGTCCAGCGCATCCCCTCCCCTTACATTAGATGTCAAGAGCCACCCCACCATCAGAAGTTAAGTCCCCCACCCTCCCTTACATCATAGTGCACCCCCGATCGTTTGCCGCCTGGTGTATGTTGGCCTCCGGCTGGTATGGATGTCACGTGGTCTCGAGTCGTTCCGTTGCCGCAATTTGTTATTATTTTTATGTACTACTTGTACCAACGTTTTTATCATTAAAACATCCTGCTTCACCTACTACACTATTGGAGTCACCTACTACACTATTGGAGGCATCCGTTCTTTTTCTCTTCTTTCCCGCACTGCATCCCCCCATGTGGATTGCCGAGCTTGGATCATCCCAGCAGCACTTGGCAGATATAAGGAACTTTGGGAATAAACCGGAGCCTGAAGCCTGGAGGATCATACTATATGCGGATATAAAGCACCCTCAAGGTAAGGGAACTACATCACCTCTGTGGAAATCTCATGCCACATTATTATTATTAGAGAGAAGAACTCATCCGTCCATCATCCCATACTCCATCTGGCTGTCTAAGAGACTGTTCATACATAGATCATTTATTGCTGTTTTTTATGCACATCAGCACATGTATGCACCTGACGTTTAGGACATCATTCACTATATTTATTGTTTAGGTTATTTTACCACCATTTATAGTCATCACTGTTTATATTCCATGGTCTACTGATTACATGCTCTGTTCCAGGTATAGTGCATACTTATCACTTGTCTGAAGCGCTAATCATCATTATTTTTACTCCTTTGTGTATTTGTGGACACTTTAGATTCAGCAGCCTTTGACTCACTGATATTATCCCAGCACTTCACTTGTTTACTCACAGTAGCGCATTAGACATTTTTACTCATATTCTAATGAATGCTGTGATGTTCTCCGTGCGGCGGCTTTCGGCGGCTAGGTATGGGGGGGGGGGGGGGTTGACGACATGGCTGCATATGTGGGGGACATGGCTGGGGGAAAATGGCTGCATATGTTGGGGACATGGCTGCATCTGTGGGGGACATGGCTGGAGGGACATGGCTGAATATGGGGACACATTTAAAAAAAGTATCGGTATCGGCGACTACGTGAAAAAAAGTGGTATCGGGACAACCCTAGTTCACACAGAGGCAGCACGACTTGCCAAGCGACTCGGCAAGGCGATCTGCCCACGACTTCAGAGGCAACTTGCAAAAGGACTTCTGTATTGAAGTCAATGCAAGTCGCCCTGAAGTCATCCCAAAGTCATACAGAAACATTTTTCCAAGTCAGAGCGACTTGAGTCACTCCTATTAGAATAGTTCCATTGTACAGAACAGAGAGCGACTTGTCAGGTGGCTAAGTCGCCTGACGAGTCACGCCTGTGTGAACCAGCTCTCAAGCAATTGTAAACGATCATGTTGTAAAACAACACATTCAGTTTAAAATAGAAATGAAAGCCAAAGCATTTTTGTATAGATAAAAAAAAAAAATAAAAAAAAATAAATAGCTTTTCCCCCCATTTTTAGAAGTGATTAAATCTCCTCTGTTCTGAGCCGAGGGGAGGAGAGACAGCAGGACACTGAGCTTCCGGGAAAAGGCAGTGCGGGGGGGGGAGTGTCAGGACATGTATGACCTGTGGAAAAGAGCACACAAGTTCCCACCCAGCATAGCTAGAGAACTGACCACAGTGTGCTCTCCTGCTTAGTGTGGTCAGTTTTTGATAGGAAAGCAAGGGGACTAGCAGGAACACCAGGGATTTCACATAAAGGAAGCAATACAAAGAGAACAGAGTACTTCTCAATCAAATACATGGTACAGCAGGGACATTTGCAAGTGTTTATAAGACATGTAAAAGCTTTAGAATGCAAATAGAGTTTAGCATGGGCCTTAAGCTGACTTTGCACCCCAACACACCTCCAAACACAGGTTTATTACAGTACACAAATACACATTACCATATTTTGAGGTACAGCATAAAAGAAAAAAAAAAAAGAAAAGCAGGAGTGTATGACATGTTTAACAAAAACAAAATACAAACTTTAGTATCACTTTAAAGCGGAGATACACCCTAAAGTGGAACTTCCACTCATCGGCATCCTCCCCCCCTCCAGTGTCACATTTGACACCTTAGAGGGGGAGGGGGTGCAGATACCTGTCTAATGGCCTGTACACACGATCCGAATATCGTACGACGGATCGTAAAACTTTTTTCGCAAGTAAAATGAAATAGGTTATTAAAGTCACGAAAATTCTCGTACGACAGAAAAAAAATAAAAAGTGATGTCATGTGTTGTAATGTATTTGTATTGTAGGACAACTGTACTGACTAAAACGAAAATCGTACATCATACGAGGAAAATTTTCGCGCTTGTCTGATCGAATAATATCAGATGAACGGTTGTGATCAGCTCTCGAAAGTAGTGTACACACGATCCGAAAATCGTACAATCCATCATCGTACGATGGTTTTTGTCTGATATTCGGATGGTGTGTACGGGCCATAAGACAGGTATTTGCACCCACTTCTGGCCACACAGTCTGCGGGTAGACTGGGCAGAACGTCAGATCCCCCCCCATTGTGTTCTGGGAAACACTCAGCTCCCAGAATACAGCGGAGATCAGTAAGCACGGCACAGAGCGACTCGCCTATGCGCCATAGGGAACCGGGCAGCGAAGCCGCAATGCTTCACTTCCTGGTTCCCTCACTGAGGAACTGTAGCTGCTGACTTTTAATAAACACTTACCTGTTCCGCGGTCCAGCCTTCGGCTTCACGGCCCGGCATGCACCACGCCATCGGAGTAGACAGGCAATCTTCTGGGACCCGTCACATGTCCCAGGAGATCGCCTAGAGGGAGGGGCTGCCTAGGTGGAGAGGAGTTGCCTAGGCAGCCCCTGGTAGAAGGAGGAAGTGGGACAAGAAAATGCCAAATGTGGAATGTAATGGGGGGCAAGGAGTGCTTAAAGCAGAAGTTCCACTTTTGGATGCAACTTTGTTTTAAAATCCATGTTGGGGAGACATGTTTCAGTGTGATACCACACCAGAGAGGATCTGATTGTGAGGATTGAGGCAACTGATCTTCTAGCATACTGGACCCGGTTCGTTACATACCAGGAATGGTGAGCCAAGCTACTGAACTTAACCCTTTACTGCCCACAGTTAATACCTACTGAAAACGCCCCTTAGAGCAGCCTACCAGCCATCCATTACATAATCTTAAAAGGACAGCTACATGTGCACCACCTACAGAAGGACCCCAACGAAAGCTGGCCAACATTGACAATTAGGTGACAAGTACTTTAGCCAAAACCACCTGTACACCCACCTGCAACTGGGGCTGTAAGCATAGATTGCACCCCTCTCATTGCCAAGTATTACAGTGGGGTTTCTTTAAGCCATTCATGCTTTCACAATTAATGTCATTCTCATTACTGTGTGGAATAGTGTAATGGGGCTTAGCCTTATTGTTACATAAGTCAACGGCTGTAGGTGAGGCTAACCCGCCCATCAATTAAATCAAATGCACATCTGTCAAACACAAAGCAGGCGGGTCTAATCCGGTCATTTTATGTGGCCCTTGCGCCTCTCCAGCATCTGCGGCACCCCCTTGTCTCCAACCCCCATTTTGTCTCAACAGTCAGCAGCAGAGAGGAGGACAGAACGCCTCCACAGCACCCCCTCGTCTCAGCCTACCTGGGTCTTAGCATTCAGCAGTCTCCGGCACTGGACTCCAGGCCTCCTCTAGTCCCTCTCTAAAACCTTCACTTTCTGCTTCGGCCCCAGCACAATATAAGTGAGGTTCACTGTCATCTAAGGGAGGGTGGGGGTCTCTTGACATCTGATGTAGAGGATTGGGGTGCTCTGACCATCTAGTCTTACAGATACAACCGTCCTTTTGAGGGTGTATGCTATTGTCCTGTGTGTGTGTTCCTTGCATTGCTTCCCTTTTAATATTATATTCATCTTATTCATTCTTCAAGTTGCTTGTGGCCTATTCCTGTGTGATAAAATTCTGTATATTGCCGCGATTGTTGGGTGGCGATCATACCCGGAAGTAGGTGCGAGGACCTGGTTTTGACGGGTATCTGCTCCCCCCCCCCCCTCAAAAAAAGTGCCAAATGTGGCGGGGGTGTTTGAGAACAAGTGGAGCCCCCCCTTTTGTGTGGAGCTCAGCTTTAGGTGGGGGGTGAATAGATAGCAACAGATCAGGATTCAATCCCCATGATCCCACATTTTGGAAGACTGCACAACAAGCAATGCCTCCACCTTCCCCATGTTGGATGGAATGTTCACCTATCCAACAATTGCAGCACGACTAAGAAACTTTTAGCCACAATGCCCGCTGATGAGCCTAGTGACAATCACCTGTGTTATCATGCATCACCTGTGGGATGAAGAGCTGCCATAAGCAGGATCGGCCAGCGATCACACTATACAAGAAGAGATGTACACTCTCCTATCTACTACGATGGAATACACGTCAAAAGACATATGAGCAATTCACCCACCTCACCGCCGAACCTAGCAACGTCTGCAGCTCACCACCAACCTCTCCCGGATCTATTACTTCCGCCTTCATGTGCGGATGACACATGGTCACGTGTGCAGTCCTGACGTGTCGCTGTGCTGGCGCGGCGGCCATGTTGGATTTGGGCATTATTGCTTCTGTATCTCTTATGGTGTAGGTGTCAATATTTACCGTTTCTCTGTCAGAATTTACATAGCAATTATCTGTTTGTGAAGAAGGAGACGCTTGTTTGATTACAACCTCGATGTTCTTGTTCTTACAAATACACACTGTCATTCTTCAGGTTCTAAATCTTTCTATCCTAAAGTGGAGCTCATAGGGTGACCAGACATCCCCAGTTTCAGGGGACAGTCCCCTGATTGAGGACACTGTCCCTGGACCAAGTCTGTCCCTGGTTTTGTCCCCAGATTGGATTTAATAGGGGGCAGGGGCAATTTCAAAGACAGTCAGTGCAGAATTAAAATAAAAAAATTAGAATTACACCCCCCCTCCCCGCTCCGCCGTGCCTACTAGCATAGGGGGGTTGTATTTTTCCCATTATCTGTGCCCCTTTCTGATGATCATGTGCTGGTCGGAGTGGAGGGAATATTTCTTCAGTTTCGGGCGCATGCCCATTTAGCTTCGCTCACATGTTCTTCTGCCTTGGCACAAATCTTGGCCAGCCACCTGCTTATCTCCTTGCCTTCCCTGGGGGAGTGATCTTCCTCCGCTCCCCACCCAGTAGTAGCCGGGCACAAAGAGTGAGACTTGAGAGGCTGTGAGGCGGGCGGCAATGGGCAGAGAGTCGCTGATTGTTGCCATTACTAGTAAACAAAAAATATGTCCCCGGATTTCATTTTAAAAATCTGGTCACCTTAGCTAAACATGTCAATTTAAAGCGGTAGTAAATAAAAATAAAAAAATATTCTGCGCCCCCAGGTAATTGCGTAAGGTGCTACATAGCTCCTAACTGTCCTTGATTTAGAGGGATTGTCCCTCATTTTGAACAAAGTCCCTCCTCCCCTCCCCCATTTTTGGTCTGGTTTACATAGTTGTATATAAAATGCACTATTTATCCAAAAGTGTTTTACAATGCTAAACCTTTCTAAATACCAAAAGTCAATAAAAAGGAATAATGATGGAAAAGAAAAACACACTTATGGGTTTAACCTTTCTTGGGGGGGATAATCCTCCTTTAAGAAGGGCTAGCAGGGGGAATGTCCTAGGCCTACATACTTTTGCTAATAGGTGTCCCTCATTCCCATCTCAGAAAGCTCAGAGATATGTGTACTTGTAAGCATAGTGGAGCGGTGCATACTAGCACATTATGAAAGACTTACCTCTAAAACACAGACCTCCATGCACACAGGAGCTAAAAACGTGGCACAGCCTGCTGCAAAACATGCGAATATCTCTTAAACGGTGCACGTTTAGGAGATATCCATTTTACCTACAGGTATGCTTTATTATAAGCATACACCATAGGTAAATATTGCAAAGCTTAGTTTTCAAGGAAGTCGGCACGGCGCTGCGCTAATTACAGGCAGGGAGACATTGGGGTTGATTTACGAAAGGTAAATCCACTTTGCACTGCAAGTGCACTTGGAAGTGCAGTCAATTTAAATCCGAGGGGAAGATCTGAAATGAGGGATGTCCCCCTCAGGTTTACAGTGACTGCACTTCCAAGTGCACTTGTAGTGCAATGTGGATTTGCCTTTAGTAAATAATGCAGAGATCGGGAAATGTCTCCCTGCCTGTGATTAGCGCAGCGCCGTGCCGACTTCTTAGCGGGCTCTGCAGATGGAGTGTGCGAACACGCCGGAGCTCTTCCCTACTCAGAACCAATGCTAAACATCAGCCAACAATAACAGAAGTTGCCCAAAGTGTTGCGGTAAAGAGCTGAAAAATCATGTGATTTGGTGAAAGTTGGCTGAAAATGTTCTGCCGTGTGTATGCAGAACAAGTTCACAACCAACACCCATTCAGACCAAAATCCACGGGAAAAAAAAATCGAAGTCTGATCGTGTGCACGAGGCTTTAGGTAAATCAACATGAGATAAGTGCAAAGTTCCCAACTGTCCCTGATTTGGAGCAATGTCCCTCTGTCCCTTCTTCCCCCTCATTTGTCCCTCATTTTGGTCTGATCTATATAGTTGTATATAAAATGCACTTTTTATCTTTCAAAAAGTGTTTCCCAGTGCTAAACCTTTCATTCAATTTCTATGTAGACAGGGCTGCTGTCAGAGGGCTGAGGCCAGTCACCCACACATCTATCAGATTAGTGTCTGTACATCTGCTGCGTTCCCAGAGAGTAATGGTGGCCTGGCCATACACTGGACAAAAAAAAGAGTTTGATATCTGTGATTTGGACAGTTTGTTTATCGTCTAGTTAATGGGCACAAATCGAAAATCGGTTGTGATGTTTTTAAACCGAAAAATCGAAGGAAAAGTTTGGAAAACTTCGGCCAAACGGACAATGAATTGAAAGGTTAAAGCGGCGTTCCACCCAAAAGTGGAACTTCTACTTTAAGTACTCCACGCCCCCTTACATTCCACATTTGGCATGTATTTTTTTTTTTTGGGGGGGGGGGGGGGGTTGGGGGTGGGTTCTTTGTTTTGAAGGGGACGTCCTGTCTCACTTCCTTCTTCTGCCTAGAGGGCCGTCTAGGTGACTCCTCCTCTCCCCCTAGGCAGCCCCTTCTTCTAGGCAATCTCCTGGGACACGTGACAGGTCCCAGAATATCGCCTATCCACTCCGAGAGCGCATCGCCACTCACACATGCGCAGTGTGCGCCCAGCCGTGAAGCCACAACCTGTCACGGCCGGGTGGCCACAGTTCCAATGGAGGCGCCGAGGAGAGAAGTGGGCCTCCGTGCGGCCGCATCGCTGGATCATGGAACAGGTGAGTGGCTGTTTATTAAAAGTCAGCAGCTATTGTTTTTGTGTCGCACCGATTGAAACAGTGCCATTGCCCCCAACAGGCTGCGACTTGTCATGCAATTTGATCTCTCAAATCGCATGACAAATCGCTCCAATGTGAACCTAGGCTTATAGGGGGCTTAGAATAAGAATTGTTCATTTATATTTGTAGTTGTGTGGGGGGGCGGTAAAACCCCATAGTTAAGATGTGTTTTAGTAGTACCGCAATTAGAGGTTTAAATCAGGTGTGAGGAGGCGACACTGTGCCCAGTGATCTTTGACATCTCCCATGTTGTTCAGGTAGATCCCCACCTCTTTAACCGCTTAAGAACCGCCTCCTGCACATTTACGTCGGCAGAATGGCGTACAGGTACGTCCTCTGCTAGTGCCCAGCCGTGGGTCGTGCCCGCGACCCGGTCCGTAACTCCGGGGGATCCACGGACCTGGTCGCCGCTGGAGTCCCGTGATCGGTCCCCGGAGCTGAAGAACGGGGAGAGCTGTGTGTAAACACAGCTTCCCCGTTCTTCACTGTGGCGCCGTGATCGATTGTGTGATCCCTTTTATAGGGATACACAATCGATGACATCACACCTACAGCCACACCCCCCTACAGTTAGAAACACATATTAGGTCATACATAATCCCTTCAACGCCCCCTTGTGGTTAACTCCCAAACTGCAATTGTCATTTTCACAATAAACAGTGCATTTTAAATGCATTTTTTGCTGTGAAAATAACAATTGTCCCAAAAATGTGTCAAAACTGTCCGAAGTGTCCACCATAATGTCGCAGTCATCAAAAAAAATCGCTGATCGCCGCCATTAGCAGTAAAAAAAAAAGAAATTAATAAAAATGCAATAAAACTATCCCCTATTTTGTAAACGCTATAAATTTGGCGCAAACCAACCGATAAACGCTTATTGCGATTTATTTTTTACCAAAAATAGGTAGAAGAATATGTATCGGCCTAAACTGAGTAAACAATTTTTTTTTTTCATATATTTTTGGGGGATATTTATTAGGGTTGTCCAGATACCGATACTAGTATCGGTATCGGGACCGATACGAGTATTTTTGGGAGTACTTGTACTCGCGCAAATGCTCCCGATGCCTAAATAGAATACTTTTTTTGTATTTATCAACATGTTCTGTTAAAATTCTTTGAGTTTTTTACTACTGCGTGACAAGCAAATAAAACATTTTTATTCATTTTTACTCATTTTTATTCTTTTATAATGTCTTGAGTTAGAGTTCTTCATAATTCTAAAGAAAATATCCTTAGTCTGTATTGTGGTTTGAAAACTGTCACATGACATTTAAAAAAAGTATCGGTATTCGGTATCGGCGAGTACATGAAAAAAAGTATCGGTACTTGTACTCGGTCCTAAAAAAGTGGTATCGGGACAACCCTATTTATTATAGCAAAAAGTAAAAAATATTGCATTTTTTTTCAAAATTGACGCTCTATTTTTGTTTATAGTGCAAAAAATAAAAACCGCAGAGGTGATCAAATACCACCAAAAGAAAGCTCTATTTGTAGGAAAAAAAGGACGTCAATTTTGTTTGGGAGCCACGTCGCACGACCGCGCAATTGTCTGTAAATACGACCCAGTGCCGAATCGCAAAACCTGGCCGGGTCCTTTAGCTGCCTAAAGGTCCGGGTCTTAAGTGGTTAAAGGGGTGTTCCAGACAATTTTAATGTTTATTAAAAGTCAGCAGCTACAAAAAGTGTAGCTGCTGGCTTTTAATAAACATACACTCACCTGCTCCACGTTCCAGCGACGTGCCGGCCGGGGCTCCGCTCCTCTCTCCCCCTCCTCCCGGCGGGCGTCTTCAACCTAAGTGTGGGCACCTGGCCGTGACAGATTTTGGCTTCACGGCCGGGCACCCACTGCACATGCGCGAGCGGCGCTGCGCTTTCTAATTGGACAGGCGATCGCCTGGGACCTGTCACGCCTACAGGGAGGGGCTGCCAAAAGGCGAATTGACTATTCTCCTTAGCAGCCCCTCAGGAAGAAGGAAGTGGGACAGGATATCCCACTCCTCCTGAAGCCCCCACTCCCCCCCCCCCAAAAAAAATGACATGCCAAATGCGGCATGTAAGGGGGCAAGGAATGGATTAGGCGGAAGTTCCAATTTTGGGTGAAACTCCGCTTTAAGGCTGCCTACCCACGCCCTAGGCATCAACCCCGTCCCCTTCCCAGCCAGTGTCATTAGTACAGTGACAGTGTACAGTGTTAGCACCAATTAGTGTCACTATTGATGTCAGTGTCAGCTAGCTCCAGATTGACCACCACACTATCACAGCCCCCCTATTAGTCATTAGTATAGTGCCATAGCTGTGTAAATTTCAGTATATACTGTATACTATAGTTTGTAGACTATATAACTTTTGCATAAACCAAATAATATACACGTATTAGTATGTATTTTGTTGATCAGCATTAAATCAGAATCTATATCAGGTGATAAGTGCTGAGGATTTATGTGAGGGAGAATGAACAGAAGTAAATGTATGAACTATGACACAAAGTAAACCAGAAAATGAATGAGTTCTAATACTTTATCGGAACCAAATGTTATCCGGTTTGTACCCGGACGGCGCTGTTTAGTGTTACACCACTCTAAAGGAAAGGAGGTCGCTGATTGGCAGGATTGGCCTGCCTGTGCTGCTTGGAGATGGCGGGGAAGCGGCAAGTAGTAGCATGGATCAGTAAGGCGGAATGGGAACAGGTTTTGGAATATCTGTACAGCCGGGACAGCAAGCTTCAGCGGGATGCTCTACACCAGCTATCTGCCTGGAAAAGCAGGTCAGACCTTTGTTCAAAGGGGAGGAAGAGTCGCTTGTGTTCTGTGTAATGAAGAGGGGATCGGGGGAGAAAGACACCTCGGCACCGATTAAAAGGGGGGACCTTAGTTTTGTCCAAGGAGGAGGGGTTACCTCAGTTCTCTGTAAGGAAACAGTTGGGGGAGCCTTTGTTCTGTGTATTTAAAAAACGGAGGTGGGGTTTTTTGGGGTGTCATGAATAAAGTTTCTCTTCTGTGTAAGGAGAAAGTGTTTAGGGGGACTCTGTTCTATGTAAGGTAGGCTGGGGGTGAGATGCTGAGAAGAGTGCTATGTGTAAAGTAGGCTGGTGGTGAAAGTGGTGATTATCCTCTTTTGGGGGAACTCTGTTCCATGTAAGGTAGGCTGAAGGAGGATGTCTTGGGCTAGAATTATTGCTTCTCTCACTCTAACGCACGCGGTGATACCTCACATGTGTGATTTAAACGCCGTTTACCTATGAGTGCCCGACTTACGTTTGCATTCGCTTATGTACGTGAGCACGCAGTGAAGTTGGCGCTTTTTTATTGTTTTTACTTACTTTTTTTTTTTTTTTACATGTTCTCTTTTAAATTGTAAACATCCATTGTAATAGGAATGCTGCGTGACAGGTCCTCTTGTTATGGAGAGATCTGGGGTCTATAAGACCCCAGATCTCTCCTCTCCAGGCTGGAAAAGCTGAGAGAAAAAGAGTCCTTGGCACCGTTTACTTCTGCCGACTTGGCTTGATGTCATAAAGCTGTGCCCGGGCCTCCGAAGGTCATAGAGATGACTGGGGACCATATGGAAATCTCTATGATCCACATCCAGCGGCGGCAGAGTCCTTCTCTGGCTCGCTGATCACATGGGCAAGATGGTAGTTGCGCCGGAGTGAGGAGGTGGCTGTCTCCTCCCGCCACCTGTAAGAACGATCAAGTGGCTGAACTGCCACTATGATTGATCTTACGGTGCACAGAATCGCCGGCTGTAAAAGTTATCTGAATGATGCCTGTAGCTTCAGGTATCATTCAGATATAACCACAGAAAGTCAAAGTTGTCATATGACGCTAGTATGCACAGCATACTTGCTCGTTGTGTGGTACTTACCTGAGATAGAAGCCCCCGAAGTCCTCCTCGTTCCCCTCCGCTGCCATGTTTCCTTACATCTTCTACCTCAGGGCTCTCCAAACTGCGGCCCGAGGGCCAGATGTGGCCCTTTGCTAGTTTTTATCTGGCCCTTGGGGCACAATTCCTCCCACTGACACCAACAATGGGGCACAATATCGTCCACCAATACCAATGATGGGATACTATTCCTCCTACTAATAGGGGGAATACTCCTCCTCCTATTGACCACCAACCCTGAGCCCATATTTGTTCTCACTGATGCTGGGCCCGTGACATTTTCTTCTCCTGCTGGCCACAATCTGGCCCTCCTAAAGTCTGAAAGGCAATAAAGTGGCCCTTTGTTTGAAAAGTTTGGAGACCCCTGTTCTAACTGTTATCGCCGCTCCGGCGCTGTGATTGGCAGTAGCGGCGACGTCACATGCGCGGGTCCTCGCGCGCGTGTGCAAAATCACGACGTTAACCCTGTTGACAAAACCTGCACTTTCAGTGCGAATGCGCCGTAGACATCGGCACCTGTCATTTCTGCACATCTATCCTAACCCTTTTAGGTTTGGGAGATATTTGTTGCACCTACAGGTAAACCTTTATCTAGGCATACCTGTAAGGTAAAAGGGGTTTACAACCCTTTAACCACTTGAATCCCTGTGTATCGTAAAATGACGGCGACAAATGGGATCTGAATATCCCAGCCGCCGTCATTTGACGGCATCGTCTTCTCCAGCCACTGGGGGGTGTGCGCCGATGCGCGTGCCTGGCGGTCACGATGTCCGCCAGGTGCCCGCCAATCGGCAGTTTTAGAGCAGGGACGTGGAGCTCTGTGTGTAAACACAGAGCTCCACGTCCTGTCAGGGAGAGGTGACTGATGCTGTGTCCTTTGTACATAGGGACACCTCATTGGTCACCTCCCCCAGTCAGTCCCCTCCCCCCACACAGTTAGAACACACCCAGGATACACATTTAACCCCTTCCTCACCCCCTAGTGTTAACCCCTTCCCTGCCAGTCACATTTATACAGTAATTAGTGAGTTTTTATAGCACTGGTCGCTGTATAAATGTGAATGGTCCCAAAAATGTGTCAAAAGTGTCCGATGTGTCCGTCGCAATATCGCAGTCCTGACAAAATTTGCAGATCGCCGTATTACTAGTAAAAAAAAAAAAAAAATGTCAGAATTCTATCCCTTATTTTGTAGCCACTTTAACATTTGCCCAAACCAATTACTATATGCTTAATTCGATTTTTTTTTTTTTTTACCAAAAACATGTTGAATACATATCGGCCTAAACTGAGAGAATTTTTTTTTTATTGGATTTTTATTATAGCAAAAAGTAAAAAATATTATGTTTTTTTTTTTTTTAATTGTGGCACTTTTTTGTTTATAGCGCAAAAAATAAAAAATGCAGAGGTGATCAAATACCACCAAAAGAAAGCTCTATTTGTGGGGAAAAAAGGACGTCAATTTTGTTAGTGAGGCACGTCGCACGACCGCGCAATTTTAATTTAAAGCGACGCAGTGCTGAAAGCTGAAATTTCGCCTGGGCAGGAAGGGGGTATATGTGTCCAGTAAGCAAGTGGTTAAAGCCCAACAATGGTAGCTAGTGTGGAACATAAGGCTGCACAAAAAGAGGACGTATCAAACCTTGATCAGTGTGCAGTAATTACTTGATTATTATGCAGATCTGGGACGTTTGAATCTTAAAGCTTTCATGGACCATAAATCTTTCGGTTAGCTGTGAACTTGTCAGTATGTATGTATGTTCACCTTGATATCCTGATGTAGTGTTCTCTGTAAATTATTCTATATATATATTTTTTCCTTATTTATAGATATGGAAACAGTATACCGCTTGCTGTGGAATGCACTGCTGACCTCGTTCGCTGCAAAATTCTTGATGTGAATGGAGGGATGGGGGAACAAGAACTTGCCTCGCTTTATGGGTTGGCACTTGTCAGGTTGGTATATAATTGGCACCTTTTGAGTCTGTATGTTCATACTTTGTATTGTTAAGAGTAAATCTGAACTTCTGCCTTCCCTTCTTTCATGCACAGTTGTACAGATTATTTTTCTGTACTGAAATAGCTTACTCTAATTTTGCTGCACACTGATCTTTTCACCTTGTGCATTAGAAACTGCCAAAAGTCAGATAGGACTCAACTCCTTTCCTGAGTAGAGAACACATCTGGGTGTTGCCTAAAGCGTTCTTCATGCTAATACTCATTACTAGGGTTGTACCGATACTGGTATCGGGACCGATACCGAGTATTTGCGGGAGTACTAGTACTCGCCCAAATGCTTCCGATGCTTCTGCCGATATTTTTTTTTTGTATTTATCAACATGTTCTGTAAAAATTCTTTGAGTTTTTTACTACTGCGTGACATTTTTACTAATTTGTATTATTTTATAATGTCTTGAGTTAGAGTTCTTCATAATTCTAAAGAAAATATCCTTAGTCTGTAACTGTCACATGACATTTAAAAAAAGTATCGGTACTCGGTATCGGCGAGTACATGAAAAAAAGTATCAGTACTTGTACTCCTAAAAAAGTGTTATGGAGACAACCCTACTCATTACCAAAGGACACCCACTCCAGATAGATAGATACCCATACATCTAAGCATCTGCACAGTTCTTCCTAAAAGCAAAGGCACTGTTTACATCACGCAGAGAAGTATTAAGGCAGCTCTGTTCAGCACCCTCTTGGCACATCCTTTCGGCTTTGATCTGCCTGCATCCCCTAGATCAGTGGTCATCAACCATTCCTGCAGGGCTCACTAACAGGCCAGGTTGTATGTATTACCTTGGGGAGATGCAGACTAGAATACGGCAATCACTGAGCAGCAAATGATCTCACCTGTGATGTATTTAAGTTATCTTGCAAACCTGGCCTGTTAGTGGGCCCTGCAGGACAAGGTTGATGACCACTGCCATAGAGGGACACATAGACAGAATGTCACTATGTCAAAAATATGGTATGTAAATCCAAATTTATTTAAAGCTGGTGACATATAAGCTTCAACTTCAAACTGTATTTTCAATATTTGAATTTATTTAGCAGCAGGTCAGTATCTGCATGTGACTGTTTGCTGACACACACTCCTTCTGCGGTTGGAGCCCTTAGAAAGGGCTGAGTCGCTAACCCTAAGGCCCCTTTCACACTGGGGCAGGATGTGCTGTGGCGGTAAAGCGCCGCTATTTTTAGCAGTGCTTTACCGTCGGAATTGCAGCAGTATTCGGCTGCTATCGGTGCTGTTTTACCCCCGCTAGTGGCCGGAAAAGGGTTAATACTACCCACAATGCACCTCTGCAGAGGCGCATTGCCAGTGGTATAGCTGCGGTGTCCCATTGCTTTCAATGGGAATGAGCGGTAAACACACCTCTCCACAGATGCGGCTAGTGTGAAAGCCTTTGGAGGAACAGCAGCCGCTGTTTCAGGTTGGTTTGCAGGCACTAATAATAGCGCCTGCAAACCGCCCCAGTGTGAAAGGGGTCTTATGCCTTGTTTCCATTGAGCGGTTCCGTAAGGTATGCTATTTTGGGTGTTTCCATTATGAAAGTGTGCCATAAAACCGAGCTGTACCGGACCATTCTGGGTCCTGCTTCAGATGTGGGGCCATAGGAAATGAAACGGTTCGGTTAGGGCGAAGCTACAATACATTCCACTGATTGGTGGACGTGCTAGGCATTTTTTCTAAACCCTGTATAGTCCCGGATGGTCTGATGTGCAGTAGAAACGCTCACCAGAAGAGGTGAGGAAGACAGGATGCTGGCCATTTTCCAGAGTATATAAATAACACATTTCTTTCACTCATGGTTAGTGTTTGGCTAAAGCCAACTGTATTTTTACTTTTATTTTTTAATCATAATGGCAACAAACTATCATAATGGCAACAAACTACCCTATCGACTCTGATCAAAAGTTTACATACCCCAGTCCTTAATACAGTGTCTTGTCTCCTTTAACATTACTGACAGCGCTCTGACAACAGCGACAAAACTTCTCTTGCTTCGAGCAAGACCCGAATTTATTTTTATTTTTTTTACTACCTGTCTGCATCTGATTTGAGATCCGTATCAGGCATGCAACTTATAAATGTTTTGTATGTACGGTATCTCAAAAAGTGAGTACACCCCTCACATTTTTGTAAATATTTAATATATCTTTTGATGTGACAACACTGAAGAAATTACTTTGCTACAATGTAAAGTAGTGAGTGTACAGCTTGGATAACAGTGTACATTTTCTGTCCCCCTCAAAATAACTCAACACACAGCCATTAATGTTAAAACCACTGGTAACAAAAGTCAGTACACCTCTATAAGCGAACATTTCAGAATTGGGCCCACTAAGCCATTTTCCCTCCCCGTGTCATGTGCCTCGTTAGTGTTACAAGGTCTCCGGTGTGATTGGGTAGCAGGTGTGTTACATTTTGGTGTTATCGCCATCACTCTCTCATACTGATAACTGGAAGTTCACCATGGCACCTCATGGAAAATAATTCTCTGGGGAACCGAAAAAAAGAATTGTTGCTCTACATAAAGATGGCCTAGGCTAGAAGAAGATTGCCAAGACCCTGAGACTGAGCTGCAGCATGGTGGCCAAGAGCATACAGCGGTTTAATAGGACAGTTCCACTCAGAACAGGCCTCACCATGGTCGACCAAAGAAGTTGAGTGCACGTGCTCAGCGTCATATCCAGAGGTTGTCTTTGAGAAATAGACATATGAGTGCTGCCAGCATTGCTGCAGAGGTTGATGGGGTGGGGGTCAGACTGTCACTGCTCAAACCATACGCCACACACTGCATTGGTCTGCATAGCTGTCCTCCCAGATGGAAACCTCTTCTAAAGATGATGCATAAGAAAGCCTGCAAACTGTTTGCTGAAGACAAGCAGACTAAGAACATGGATTACTGGAACCATGTCCTGTGGTCTGGTGAGACCGAGATAAACTTATTTGGTTCATGTGTGTGGCGGCAGCCATGTGAAGAGTACAAAGGCAAGTGTGTCTTGCCTTCAGTCAAGCATGGTGGTGGGAGTGTCATGGTCTGGGGTTGCATGAGTGCTTCCGGCACTAGGGAGCTAGAATTCATTGAAGAAACCATAATTGCCAACATGTACTGTGACATACTGAAGCAGAGCATGATTCCCCCCAGACTCTAACCGAAAACCTGTTAGAGTCTGAAAAAGACTTGAGACTGGGTAGGGGGTTAACCTCCCAGCAGAACAACTGCCCTAAACATACAGCCAGAGCTACAATGGAATGGTAGATCAAAGCATATTTATGTGTTAGCATGGCCCAATCAAAGTCCAGACCTAAATCCAATTGAGAATCTGTGGCAAGACTTGAAAATTGCTGTTCCCAGACACTATCCATCCAATCTGACAGAGCTTGCGCTATTTTGCAGAGAAGATTGGCCAAAGATGTGTCTCTCTCTAGATGTGCAAAGCTGGTAGAGACGTCCTCAAAAAAGACTTGTAGTTGTAATTGCAGAGAAAGTTGGTTCTACAAAGTATTGACTCAAGGGCTGAATACAAATGAACACTGTGATGGACTCCAGACATCCTGTTGGTTATTTCCGCCAATAAGTTGCTTCCCAGGTGCTGGAACACGAGACCAATTATCTAGCTATAGTAACCCCAAGAACCAAACAACATCAGTTTTGGAGTACACCAGAAATGGAACAGGAATACTGGCTTATGTACATTTGAGACTCCTCCCCCCGATCATATTGCCCTAACAATGGAACTGTAACCAAAAACTTAAATTAACACAAGCTAATTTAACCAGCCTAGGTGACTCTGAGTTTTGACCTGACAGATAGGACTTGTTGTTTCCTAGCTCAGAAGACACAATCCCCATTGTCCTAAGTATAAACAAGGGTAGTGTGCTAGTAGACAATGGTGGGAGTTAATTGGCACAATATACAATGGGTGGAAGACCCTTTGTAGGTTCACTAGACATACTTGCAATAAACACATTCTAGCATACAACCGACATGTGACTTGCTGATATCGGCATCTGCTATGAGTCCCAACAGTTTGAAGCAATCACTATTTTTAATATGACAGACATGGACTTGAATCCAGCGCAACGTTACTTCAAGGGTCCCCAGGCATACACCTCGCAAAGAGTATTGTTCCCTTTAAAATCCAGGGCCCATAATCGGTAGCAAAAGTATTCAGTCTCCTCCAAAAGCCTTTGTCCCAGGTGAGTATCAAATGCCACACTTTTTTTAAATATTTATTTGTTAAAAAAAAAAGTCCTGAAAAACATAAAATTTTCCCTCCACTTCACAATTATGTGCCACTTTGTGTTGGTCTATCATAAAGTCCAAATTAAATACATTTACGTTTTTGGTTGTAACATAAAAACATTTGGAACATTTCAAAGGGTATGAATACTTTTTAAAGGCACTGTGTGTGTGGGGCGGGAGGGGGGGGGGGGGTTTGTGCAATTTGTAATTTGGGTTTTTTGTTTGTTCTGTTTTTCAGGTTTGTAAATATTATCACAGAAAATAAACAGAAGACAATAATTATTCCTTTAAGACGACTAGCTAATGAGGTGAGGTTTTTCTTAAATTCCATAGTAAAATATTGATCATATGTTTGTAAAATATTAGAATGTTGAGGCCAAAAAAAAGTTACATTGTAAATTCACATGATATAATTTGCAGCAGAAATATATGAGATACCTGAGCAAATAGCCAAGGGTGGAGTGGGCAGGGAGGCAATTGCCCCCCGGGCTGCTTTGATGTTGCACTGCTTTTGCCAATACTTTCTCCTTTAAAAGAAGCGCTTTGCTTTGAAACGCGTTCTCCTTGGTGAGCAAAGGTTCCTGGGCCCCCCCCAAGCCTCCGCCCTTGTTGCCGAGATCATCGCTTCTGGCTCACAGTCCGGCCACTGACCATTACTTACAGCATCCTGTGCACACATAGGATGCCCATTTCTTTAAATGATTTCCTGCCACTGCTGCTTTTCAAGCCTTGCAGCTGTCACTGTTTCCTTTTTCCCTTGGCTTGTCTATGGCCCTTTGCCCAGGCCACAGCGATGGGAATGTGCACTGCTCCCAGGTTTTACCAGCTGTTGTCAAGCGTCTTCCCCTCTGCAGCTGCCACTGGCTGACACAGGGAAGACCACATGACTGGACCAGAGCAGGCTGAAAATACGTGTTTCTTTTTTTTGTGTGTGACATCCTGTTTATATTCTTTGTACCATCCTTTTTATTGGGACCTCGCTGGGTGATTTTATTTGATCTCTTCCATGTTGCTCTTCACCTCTCAAAGGTTGCCTACCCCTGTTTTACAGTGACTGATTTTATATTACACTTTTTGATACAATGTTTACGGATTTATTTGAGCTGGGAGTTATGTGAATGCACATGTTTTTGTTTTGTTTTTGATTGTTTCATTTTATTGTTTAGGTTTGTTTTTTGTGTGTGTGTGTGTGTGTGTTTTTTTATATATCTATCTATCTCATTGTGGAACCTAGTAATACTGTACTGTTCATACCAGGCGAACAACATGATCACATGTGGGAGCCACCATAGAAGAAAAATGCTAACAGGGCAAAGAGCACAAGCAAAATAGTGTGCATGGGCACATTGGCTAACATAGAGGGGCATACCAGGCAGAGAAAAAACACAAGTTGGTATCATGGGGCCCTTCTCGCATTAAACTTCAGTTTCTATATCCTCTGGCATTAACGGCCATGCTGTTAAGCCAGGAACATTAAAATTTAAGGAATATTGACCTTTAGGACAGAAGGTTGGGCCAATCCAGAGATCCAAGAGTTGTCCTCCAACTTGTACACAATGTCAGAGTGCCTAGTTCTCCTGGGTTGGAAACGCAAGAATTATTTCCATTCTAACCTGTAAAGCAGAAAAGGTAGAAGCTATTTTAGCTGAAGACCTACATTAGGGCATCCATTACAAATCCTAAGGATTCCTGGTGCTGAAGACAAACCTGTGTAACTTTGCAAAGAACTGAAACACCAGAAGGCCATGTTGGGTGGACGGCAAACTGTGTGGTAATTTGGAGATCTACCCAAACAGGTAACCCTTAACTAGAGATGTCATTAAAAGCCTATAAAATAAATAAAATAAGTATTTTTTACCATCTCAGCATATGCATGGAAAACCACCTGTCCAAAGACTGACTTGTGCTGGGATTTAACGATGGGTCCCAACTACATCCTCCTGTTCCATGACGCTGAAGGGGCCTGGAAAATGCACAGGGACATTGGAAAAAGGCCAGTGTCTCCAAAGATGCTACCAACGTTCCCAGAACCATACTGCTAATGTAATTGGGGTAACTTTCAGAACCTTGAGCTGGACCATAAAATGTGGAGGGAGATGGAATCTGCAATTACAGCTAGTAGTCACAAGCTACCATATTGTAGACCAGGCCTTGACAAAATCTTGGCGCCAGGTTGCAATTTCGACGAATTGTGACCTGGCGCCTGGGGAAGCTTAGGGCTGCAGAAGGCTGCAAAGTTGCGGCCTCAATTACCGTTTCAGACACAAAACGCGGTTCGGCGATTTCGTTTATAAGCGTTGTTAAAGGTGACTTTTTTTTTTTTTTTTTTTTTTTTTTACATTAGAAATCTAAAAAATGATGGCAAATGATGAATACCCATTAAAAAAATATATATAAAAAAAGCTGTATTTGCTAGCATTACATTGTGGACAATCCACAACTTGTGGCAGGTGACGTGGCCAGTGGACAATTCACAACTAAATACACGCTAAATACACTGCTGCTACTCACTCTGGTCTCACAAAATGGCTGAAATGGTTAAATAATACAGTTTTTTGAGCTTAGTGAGGGTCTTATGATGTTTCTTACCGCGTTCCCATTTATAAGTGTTTCGTTAAAACAATGCGAAAATTGCAGCAAAACGGGCGTTTCTAAACCCCCGGTTTTAGCCTTTAAAAACGTGTGTTCAGCAGAAAAAAGAGAGAAATAGGGGTGGTGGCGCTGTCTGAAAAGTGTTAGTAATAGACTAGTACCCGTGGGTAATCAGTCCACCTAACATAAGTGTCCTAATGTTAGGTGGACTGATTACCCACAGATACTAGTCTATTACTAACAATTTTCAGACGGCGCCACCACCCCTATTTCTCTTTTTTTCATACACCAATATATCCTCTAGGGGACCTATTGGGGGGGCTGCAGTCTGTATATTTATATATTTACCTCCCACTCCCTTACACATCCTAAGCACAGTTATCTTTTTATTTATGTGTTCAGCAGAGTTTGCATCAGCGCCCCATGTGCATGGGGCCTAAGTGTGCTGGGAAACCCCCCCCCCCCCTTTGTTTTTTGTTTTGTTTTTTTGTACTGTGTAGTGCTGTTTTCATGTGCACCTTACTTCAAAAGCTGTTATAAATTGGTGTTTGTGCTTAATAATTCCTTTATTTTTATTTTTTTTACAACTGCCTAAAACAAACTGTGTGTGTGTGTGTGTGTGTGTGTGTGTGTTGCTTGGATCTTTCTTCCTTTCTGAATTATAAAATAAAAACGTTGACTTAAAGTTGTGGAGCTTTTTATGTTGTGTTTCACTAGTTCTGTTGTAGCTATATTGTGTCTGACGATTGGTATGTTTCTTTCAGCTGAATATTCCTGAGTGGGTGGTAAACATTCGGCACAGTGCTACTCATGGAAAGATGCCCAAATTAAGCATGTGTCGGAAAGGTGAGGATGGTCTTTGGTTAGGTTGCTGGTTTGTTATAGGCAGCTATGCACATGGACTAAAAAAATAAAAAAAAAGCTCTTGTTAGAGGTGTCAATAGGATATAAAAACATTTCACATGGCTATGTGAATGAGGCCTAAGTAACGGTTAAAGCAGAGTTCCAGGCATTTTTTTGTTTATTAAAAGTCAGCAGCTACAAAAAGTTAAGCTGCTGACTTTTTTTATTGTTTTTTATTTTTTTATAAACGGGCACTTACCTGCCCCACAGTCCAGTGATGCGGCTGCCCGGAGCATTGCTCCTCTACGCCGGCACCATCATAGTCACTGTGTGCACCTGGCCATGACTGCTCTTCTGGGACCTGTCACGTGTCCCAGAAGATTGCCGAGAGGGGTTGCCTAGGTGGCTTGTGGGAGGAAGGAGGAAGTGGGAGAGGAAGTCTCCTTCAAAGTTGTCTGTCTAAGTGGTGTTAACCTCGCTTTACCACGGTTATAATGAGGCTTTTCGGCCAGTGGCTCTTTTAACCACCACCAGTGGCCGAAGAAAAGGTTAATAGTGTCCGTGTTGCGGCAGTGCCAAAGTGCTTTGCAGGTGCTTCGACAGCGCTGACCATTTATTTCAATGGGCAGGGCTTTTTTTTTTGAGTGTTGTATACACCGCTCCTGCACTGCCCCAAAGATGCTGCTTGCCGGACTTGCAAGCGCACCACCCCAGTGTGAAAGCACTCGGGCTTTCAAACTGGGATGGCTTGAGAGGTGCTTTTTCAAGGATATATTTAGCGCTAAAATGCCTGAACAGCGCCCCAGTGTGAAAGAGGTCTTGGGAAAATTGTGTGTACCATTAACTCAACCCATAATGAAGAATGGTCAGAAATGTGTCTACCCTCATATTAAGAGGATAACCCTCCATAAGTAGCTGAGTGACAAGGAAACAATTTGGTATTTGGGTGACGCATCCTCCACACGTCCATTTTAATCTGAATTTCCATAAGCAATCGAGGAAAAATTTGTCGGCCCACTCGGAGGCTGCGGGCATGGTACAAGAGATCATTGCCATGCCCTGCAGCCTTACTACAATCAGTGCCTCTCTCCTCCACATATCACACACAGCGGGTATCTCATGCTGTGTCTCGGAGCAGCTAAATGTGAAAAGTTTGGCCACGCTCACGCTGTGAGAAAAGTACCACCCTCCTCCTAGATCAGCTTGTGTGATGGACAGAACACTGCAGCAATCACACAAGCTGATCTAAGAGGAGGGCGGGACTTTTCTCACAGCATGAGCGCGGGCAAACTTTTTACATTCAGCTGCTCCGAGATGCAGCAGGGGATGCCCACTGTGTGTGATATGTGGAGGAGGGTGGCTGGCGCTGCAGCCACAGCTTGGCCCAAAGCAACCCCAGGGCAGGCAGCCTACCGGGAAATGTCCTGGTAGGCCAGTCCTGCCCCCATTTTTTTTTTTTTTTTTTTTTTTTAACCGCTAAGAGCAGACAAGGAGTGTCTATGAACAGTGCCATAAAATTTGCCAAACTCTTGAGGACCTCAGATAAAGTCAGGGGGCACATAGACACCCGCTATTATGCATGTTAACCAGTATATAGTACATAACAAAATATAACGACCCTCTGAGTCAGTAAAGGGGCTGATTACTTGAGAAGCGGGTTCTTGACTAATGATAATACTCACTCCCCTGAAGTGATATTGATGACTAATCAAACGAGAAGAAAAGCAAGGCTGTGGTGTGGGAGTTAAGTGTGTCTCCTGAAGACCTATGATGGCAGCCACATAGTTCTATACAGTGAATCCTCAGATTGTGACTAACGTAGTTAACGATAGTCTCGCGATACGAGCACTGTATTTTTTAATCTTTATATTAAATCCTGACTCTGTTTGCGAGTGTTGTCTCGCAAAACAAGCAGGATTTCAGGCCAGAGCGGTGTGCAGTACCGCTTTTGGCCTGAGGTGGGGGGGCGCCAGAGCCGAGCCGATCAGTCGTTTGGAAATGCTTGAAAAGACACGGAAATACTCCTGTTGCTGAGGTCAGCCGAGCTGTCTTTGCGCCTTTCCGATCATTTCCAAACCTCTCTGGCGCTCCCCACCTCTGGCCGCATGCGGTATTGCATGCCGCTGAAGTCAATGCGGAACAAATTATTTTAGTTTCCACTGACTTCAATGGGGAAACTCGCTTTTGATATGTGAGTACTTTGGATTACGAGTATCTTAAAGTTATACCCCTAAATGGGGATAGACATTGTTCTCCAGTCGCAGTACTTTGTTCAGTTGTAATAGTAAATGTTAAGTTCAGGTGCTCCACCATGAGACCACACAAGGGACAAGGCTTTAGCCAGATTAGGCAGGTGCCATTGCAGGCATGATTTTGTTTACAGTTCACATTCTTGTTTTTTAGTGTTTCATTGGCACTGTTCTAAACCTCTCAGATGTCAATGGCATAGCAGATTACATTATTTTTTGGTAACCTGGCCATTAATTGACCGTCCTGCTGTATAGGATGAAAAGTACGGTATTTTGTAATTTGAAACTGGAGACAGGAAAATATAATGAAATGACCAAAGATTACAGAAAACTAATTCAAATGTTTGGTAGTTAAAGTAGAAGCAGTATTTTCTTTATGGTGGAAATTTTTATAATTTTTTTTTTTTTTTTTTATGTTTTTATAGTCCACTTTTTGTTTTTCTAAATGGATGTTCTGTTTTGCAACAGGCTGGGACTTTGTTATGGAATGGCTAAGGCGTGAGTATTGGTCTCGCCAGTTGGGTAACTCTTCAAACTCTCAGTGGGTATCGGAAGATGAAGATTCAGAAGACATGGAGGAAGTGCTTCCCCCGCCTTCAGTAAAAGAACAAAAAGAAACCATTCATGGTTAGTAAGTTTCTGGGAATTGTTGTTCTGATTATATTCTTGTTTTCTATCTGCAAATAGAAGGGCAAAAAACTAGATCTTCAAAAGGTAGTTGTCTGATAAATTTGCTCTTGTGTATGGCCAGTAAGTGGTTCTTCTACATGTCAACATCCTTTCGTATATGTTAAATAGTGGGGCGTGGAAAACATATGATTGTACAGTAATGACTACAGAGGTCTGTTGCTGTTTTGCTTTGTATCTTTTAGGTTACTTTGCAGTTCAAAAGCAAACAGAAACCTCTTATGTTTAATGTGCTTTTACCAAACAGGAATGTTGTACATGGAATCTACTTATAATTGTAGGAAAACGATCTACAACATTACCAAGTATTACAAATATGCATAAAACGTACCCGTGCGCAAATCATTTTCATATGTCAATTGACAATGGTCAGTATGCTTTTGGATACATTAAAAAGTTATTTTGCTTGGGTTATAGCTGTGGAAATAGTGTCATCCTCAGGTGAAGTCCCTTGTTGCAGAATCCTCTTCCTGTGGTCAATACATTAAGCATTAAATAATGCATGCGCTAAATCAGTTTTATGAGTTAAAATCGCAAAGAATTTTGTGGTAAATACTGAATGTGGTTTTCGATTTTTTTATTTATTATTTATTTTTTTAGCTGTAATAACCACATTGCTTCGGCCACTTTTACACTGAAGCACTTTACAGGTGTTTTTAGTGCTAAAAATAGCACCTGTAAAGCGCCTCTCCTGTTACTCCAGTGTGACAGCCCGAGTGCTTTCACATTGGAGCGGTGTGCTTACAGGACGTTGGAAAAAGTCGTGCAAGCAGCATCTTTGGGGCGGTGGAGGAGCGGTGTATACACTGCTCTTCCACCACCCCTACCCATTGAAATGAATAGGCAGCACTCCCGAAATGCCTGCAAAGCGATTCGGCAGAGGCGCTACATGGGTGCCTTCAACCCCTTCACTGGCCACTAATGGGGGTTAAAAGCTCCCGCTAGTGGCCGAAATGCGCCGCCATAACAGCGGTAAAACTAGCGGCGCTTTACCACCAGCACCCTCCCCGCAGTGAAAGTAGCCTTAATGAGCGCCATCAGATTACATGCAGCAAGAATCTGTTTACTCAGCGGCCTCTGTAATAGGAAGTCCCGTTTCCTGGGCCGGGATTGGACCAGTGTTCCGTTTATCATAGAAGCCAGTCCAACAGTCAGGACTTTGTATTAAAGAGGCCGCCGAGTAAACAAGAGATTCTTGCTGTATGTACTCTGACGGCGCTTATCCCGCCCTCTTCCCTGAGATGGGCATTGATCAGGCTGCATTCATGGCAATGGGGAGGCTGCAGATAGGCATTGATCAGGCTGTATTGATGGGCACTGACCCTTATTTTGTTTCAAATTTCCATTATTTAACTTTTTTTTTCCTGAAACTTTCCTCTTAAAATGAAGGCGCGTGTTATATGCCGATTTAGTTACAGTATATATTCTCAAAAAAAAAAAAAAAACATTTTATAAGTCCTGGTGCTTTCCACGATTAATCCTCAGCAGAACTATGCAAATCCTTTTTTTTATTTTATTTTTTTTATTTTTTTCAGACTCCTTTTCACCGCAGTAAAAAAAGCCATTTATTTTTTAAT
The DNA here is from genome assembly GCA_029574335.1 of Rana kukunoris. Lineage (NCBI taxonomy): Eukaryota > Metazoa > Chordata > Amphibia > Anura > Ranidae > Rana > Rana kukunoris. Next base: position 119,124,686 of record CM056057.1, read on the forward strand.
GTTTGTCTAGTGTGCTCTGCACACATGGATTGTACCTGTAAAGACTAGCCCTCAATGACAAGTTTTTCAGTATGTATTGTATGGTGTTGAATATTGCATTTCTGGGGGAGTTTCCCTGCTCATTACTTCTCTAATTCTGTGCTGTTTACTCTGCACCATGTGCATTGCATTGCATTATCAGGAAGCTATTGGTTATAAAAAAAAAAAAAATTCCACGTGCCTATTCTCTTCTAGATAACATTGTCGTGTATAATATTTTATTTCCCCACAGGGAAACTCCGAGAGGCTTTTCGCTCCTATTTAAGTGAACAGTTCAAGGTATTGCCACACGTTTTTTTCTCTAAGCACCAAATAATGTTTAAATGTCATGGAGCTATCAATAGTCTTAAATCATGACTGCTTTTTATACAGCCATTGATAAATTTGTTGGTACCGTTGCAGCTCAATAAAACAATGCTTCATTCTTCCTGAAAACTGAGGAAATGAAGGGCAATTGTCTCATGCATTTGGTGTGTCATACAGAAAAACAAGGAGGGTGTGAAAAGAGATACCTTTTTGCTTGTTCTACAAATATATTCCAAATAGGTCTTGACAGCTTTGTTTTTACCATTAAAATTAGGGTTATACCAATACCGAGCATTTTGCACGAGTGCAAATGCATCGATGCTTAATCTGATACCTGGGCATGCTCACAGGTGATTGGTGGGGCAGTTACAAGCACCAATCTCCCTGTATTGCTTTCAGTAAAGCAGCCAACGGCACCCTCTCCCTCCTGTGCCTTTCAGCTACATTTATTGTAAGCTTTATAGGAAGATTGGTGCTTGTAACTGCTCACACAGTTCACCCTTGACTCTTCCCTGTGTCCTCCTCTGGGTCCCCCTCTGTCCCAGATCTGTCAGGATGGAGAGTGGAGGAGTCGGTGATCACTGACTGTCCATTCATAACTGAGCATCTTACAGAGGGGGTTCACCCTAAAAAAAAAAATTCTAACATTACATTGAGCTGACTTCTGACACTGACAGTATGCTGATCTTTATTTTTGCCGTACATACCATTATATCGCTATTCCCCCCCCCCCCCCCCCGACTTCCGGGTAGTGAATATCACGGGACTGGGCGTTCCTATTTACAGGCTAAGTGATTGACTTGATGACAAAAGCTTCCCGCCGGCGCATACAGCGTGTCACGAGTTGCCGTATAGAGCCGACTCGCAGTCTGGCTTCTTTCGGCAACTCGTGACGCGCTGTATGCGCCGGTGGGAAGCTTTTGTGATCACGTCAATCACTTAGCCTGTGAATAGTATGTACGGCAAAAATTAAAAAAAGATCAGCATACTGTCAGAAGTCAGCTCAATGTAATGCTAGAAATGTTTTTTAGGGTGAACCCCCGCTTTAGAGCTGCGGTCTCTTGTCCATTCATCTTTAGTGCAGCTAAGGCTGCAGAGAAAGGGACTGGAGAATGTGTCCTCAGTCCCTTTCCCTGTCTAAAAGGGGAGATGTCAGGGGTCCTTTTATTTAGACCCCTGATATCTCACCAAAGCACCCACCCCCCAACCAGGGCTGATAAAGGTGGAAGCAAAACATTTTAATAAATATTTAAAAGTTAAATTGAATAAAACAAAACACTGATGCCGTCCATTCCCCCCCCCCCCCCAAAAAAAAGAAATTTTGAACAAAATTTGTAAAACCTACCACCAAAAAAAGCCCAAAATGTAATTTGCAGCGATACCACATATAATGTATGTAGGCTTTGAAGCTGCAAATCCTCTACATTGTTGTGTGCCCTCACTTCAAGTTTGGAGGTTTTTGCTCATTCAGCTGGGTCCTGGAACAATTTGCCTTCCTTGGGTAGGTGACCATGTCAGAAAGGCACCAACATCACTGAAAATGGAAAGAGGAGATGTTTTGGGGTATTTTTAAGGGTTCCAGCAAATGGAAAATGCAAGAACTAAGATTGTGTATAAAAAGATATAACAAAGATTTTATTATTGCATACAACACATTGTTAAAAATTTGTAACGTGCCTTTAGTACACAAATGCATGAAAACATCTTGTCTTCAAAGAAGTTGAAAACTAGTCATTCATGGTGATTGTGGCTATCCCTACTGTCACCCTGAGTGACTAGTTTTCAACTTTTTTGAAGACAAGATGTTTTCATACACGGTTTCATTAATTAAAAAATAACAAAACCGTAAGGTTAGCCCAATGTTCTTTGTATAATGTAAAAGATTTTACGCCGAGTAAATCCATACCCAACATGTCACGCTTTAAAATTGCACAGTTAGAGGAGGTCTAGTGCTAAAATTGTTACTGGCGCTCTAATGCACGCAGCGATACCTCACATGTGTGGTTTGAGCGGCGTTTAGATATGTGGGCGAGACTTGCATGTGTGTTTGCTCATGAGCGCGAGCTACTGGGGCATTTTTTTTTGTAACATGGCTAACATAAGAGCTTGCTATTTTCTATAGAATCCACCCACTGCCTGCTGTCTGTCAAAAGGAGTGGGCAGACCTGATGGATAAGTAGTGTCATAACGCCACCCACTGTCGGCCACACTGGATGCTAAAAGCCTGCGTCCCTAACAACCAGTGGCAGGTGGAATGGAAGTCTCTGTACACCAACTTAGAGTTGATCTTCTTTACCTCCAGTTTCATTCTCTACCAACTGTAGAGAATTATTTTTGAATTGGGTGCAGCAATAGTGGCAACTACAGTGTTTCCCCGAAAATAAGCCCGGGTATTAATTTGGGCAACCAAAAACACACTAGGGCTTATTTTCGGGGTAGGTCTTATCATGCCGGGGGCTGTCTTCTCTCCCTTCCTGCCTGTCAGAAATCCCCTTTGGAACTGTGTAAAAAAGCTTGTAAATTCCTTAAATTCACAGCACCACATATTGCAAAATGTGTTTCTTTCTCGTACATCACGGGACACAGAGCAGCATATTCATTACTATATGGGTTATATGGAGTACCTGCAGGTGTGGACACTGGCAATCTCAAACAGGAAGCCCCCTCCCTATATAACCCCCTCCCATAGAGGAAGTACCTCAGTTTTTTCGCCAGTGTCTTAGGTGTTGGTCACGGAATAGCTTTGCCTCCACATCCTTGGGATTAAGGCGGGCTAACCGGATCTGTCCAAGGAGCCTCAGTGCCAAAGTGGACAGTACCCGGGCCCCAAACCGTGGGGTTTTGCCTATAATGCTCCTCTCTAGAGGGCTGGACCCTGGGCCCAGGACTTGGAGTTTTCTAAACCAAAAGATCCTGTTTGCCAGGGTGCTGTATAGGTCCAGGACAGCGGTTCCTTCCAGGACCCCAGTGCCTGAAGGTCTACTACGCTACCCACGGAGATGGGAGAAGATTGGACCGTTTTGCAAACGTCCTGCGGCATGGAGCAGGTAAGAGGGACTTGGTTCGACAGCAGGCTCTCCAGGGGAGATCTTAAGGGGGGTAGCCTGAGTATGCTCTGCATTGGCACCATGGTCACTATGTCTGATGGACAGGATGCCCTGAAATGTTCCCCCCCATCACTTGATCCCCCCTACCTATCTATGTATGTTTGCTAGCTACCTGCTGCTCGCTGGTTGAAGATTTTTTTTTTTTTTTTTATAAAAAAGAACAGATCTGTCTCTAGGCTAAAGGGACTCCTTAGGGGCCTGTTTTTAGCCTTACCTAGCCGGGATTCAAATCTGCCGCCTGATGCGTCCTCCAGCCTGCATTCCTGGGCTCCAGAGTGCGTCTCCTCCTGGGCTCTCCTCCCCCGACAGTCGCTCGTGCGTGCACGCGCGCATGCATATAGAAAAATGTTCGCGCTGTTCGGGGGGGGGGGGGGATGGGGGCGGGGAGCGTGACTGCAGTGTAGGCTGGGCGTGCCTTCAATTGCTGTTATACACAGCAGGCGCGTTCTTAGCTCAGTTTAAAGCTGAGCTGGAAGAGAGAGGACGTAGAGCTGGCAGCACGGTGACTCCCGGTGGCGAGAAGGGGTACTACATGCTGAAGTCAGCTCCAATACTTTTGGTTAAGCCAAAAATCCTCTTGGCAACAGGTTGAATGCTGGCAAACATGTTGGGGGTGGGGCTGTATGTTGTGAAAAACAATAATATTATAAAGGAAAACCATACTGAGCCCCACCGTTTTTGGGCATTAGTGATCCTATTGTCCCCTAAACCTTATTTTTTGTACTCCTGGCTATAACAGTCTGTTGTTGTAGGCGGAGTCCCTCGGTTTTGTATTATGGCTTCCAAAGGTTCAGGATCAAAACACAAAAAAAAAAAAAGGGGCAAAGACAAAGGGGTTCCTCCTCTGGTTCTGATGATATGCCAATACTTTCCCCACAGGTTATTCCTATAGGGGTCGCCTTGGATAAGCCATTAAGGGGGTCTGGTGCTGAGGCTGGCCCAGATCGGCCCAACCCTGTGTTATCACAGAGGAGATGCTAGCCGTCACCCTAGGGGGGCTAGAGAAAAAAGTTAACAGCTATGATCGCTGGCTCTATTACTGGCAAGAAGCGGACTAGATCCCCATCGCCAAAAGGTGTATCCTCGGATGCTGAGATTCTCTCTCCGGAGGAATTAGAATTTCAGGAGGATCGGTTGGACCAGAACCTAGAGGAAGGATCTACCACTGAGGAATCGTTTTCAGCCTCCCAGACGGAGAGTCTGTGGGTCCAGTCTTTGACAGACATGGTCCGCTCAGCATTTAATTTGCCATTTCCAGGGCCTCAGGTTCCTGCGGTATCCTCTTTGGGTTCTTTTAAAGCGCCTTTAAGCAACGCAGCTTTTCCGGTCCATCCTCTGTTAGAGGAATTGGTTTTTCCAGGATTGGGACGACCGGGCAGAACTTTTTCTGCCGCCTAAAGCCTACGGCCACATCACCCTGAAAGCGCCCGATCTCGTCTGATCTCGGAGGCTAAGCAGGGTCGGGCCTGGTTAGTGCCTGGATGGGAGACCGCCTGGAAGGTTTTCTGTTAGTTACCCTATGGAAGAGAAATTTTTCTAAAAAATGGGCGCTCCCAACTGTGGACGCAGCCATCTCATGTGTGAATAAATCATTAACTGGCCCGGGGGAAAACATACAAATGTTTAAGGTCCCGGTCGATAAACGTTTAGAGACACGTTTTCAAGCATCCTTTGCTACGGCAGGAGCAGTGGTACAGCCAGCAGTGGCTGCAATTGGAGTTTGTCAGGCGTTAAAGGACCAGACAAGACGGATGCTTAAAGACATCCCTGCCCAATAGGCAGAGGAGTTATTGGATATTCCCAGAGCTCTGTGCTTTGCGGTAGAGGCTATAAAAGACTCCATCCAGCAGGCGTCTCGTTTGTCACTATTTTTAGTGCATATGAGAAGGCTCTTATGGTGAAGAACTGGGCGGCCGAGCCCCATGCAAAAGACTACTGGCAGGTTTTTCCCTTCCATGGAAAGATCTGGATAAATACATTCAGACTGTTCAAGTGGCAAAAGTACCCTTTTACCAGTCAAAAGAAGTTCCGGGGTCCTGCGTTTAAAAGGGCAGCTCCCCCCTGTTCCGGGGCCCTCAAATTCCAGGCAGTATCGGGCCTCCTGCGCGATCAAACTTTTAACAATGGATCGCAAGGACAGGCCTCTGGGGGCAAGAGGCCATGGAATCGATCCCCGACAGAGGGGGTCCGATCATCTGTGGCCACAGGCTACAGATTAGAATTTCTAAAGTTTCCTCCACAAGGAAGGCCTCAATGCGGGCGGCACTGGATCATCTGCTGTACCAGGGCATAATGGTAGAGGTACCAGCCCAAGAACAGGGGCTAGGTTTCTATTCCAATCTGTTTGTCATACCAAAGCCCATCGGCGATGTCAGACCAATTTTGGACCTAAAAGGTTTAAATGCTTACCTAAGGGTTCGCTCTTTCCGGATGGAATCCGTTCGGTCAGCAGCCGCCACACTCCAGAAGGACGACTTTCTGGCTTCTATAAACATAAAGGATGGTTACCTTCATGTACCAATCTTTCAGCCACATCAAAGATTTTTTTACGCTTCGCAGTGATACAGCGTCACTTCCAATTCGTGGCGCTCCCCTTCGGGCTGGCTACGGCCCCCGGGTATTCACGAAGGTCCTAGCTCCAATTCTAGTCAATCTAAGGATACAAGGGGTCTTGGTCCTAGCATACCTGGACGACCTCTTAATCATAGATCACTCGCTTCCTTGGCTGGAATGCGCAGTAGCCCTCATGGTTCAGTACCTCGAGAGGTTCGGCTGGGTCCTAAACCGGGGAAAAATCAGCATTTCAACCTACAAAGCAGTTGGAATATCTCGGCATGAGATTAGACACAGAACAGCAAAAGGGGTGTTCCTGCCCCTGGTAAAGGTCGAGGCTATCAAAAAATTGATTCAATTGGTTCTAAGCAAAAGAGAACCAACTATTCGCCTATGTATGGGATTACTAGGCAAACTAATGGCCATGTTCGAGGCGATACCGCACGCTTCACACTCGCGTCCTACAGAAGCGAGGCGCTGTGGCTTAGTTGGTGAAAGTGCCTGTCTAGTAAACTGGAGATCCTGAGTTCAGATCTCAGCAGTGCCTGACGTGGCGTCCTTCCAAACAATTCTAGCAGCTTGGAGCAAGGGAGCAAAGGCCTTGGAGTTTCCTGTGACGCCGTCATTAAAGGTCCGGCAGAGTCTATGCTGGTGGTTAAACCCTCAGAACCTTCTGAAGGGGAGTCTTTCTGCCCAGTGGTCTGGAAGGCTAGAGAGCGGTCTTGAACGAGTTCACTCGCCAAGGAACTTGGGCAGAGGCGGAGAGCCAGCTGCCCATCAATATCTGGGAGATCGGAGCGGCTCGGCTAGCCCTCCTGGCATAGACATCCAGATTACAGGGGTCCTCGGTGAGAATTCATTCAGACAATGCCACAGCGGTGGCATATATGTGAACCACCAAGGAGGAACCAAGAGTCAAGCCACTCAGAGAGAGATGAGCTTGGTTTTTCGGTGGGCAAAGGTTTATGTACCCTGCATATCGGCGATATTCATTCCCGGGGTGGACAACCTGCAGGCGTACTTCCTAAGTCGCCAAACCCAGGAGAGTATCGGAATTGGCAGCCTTATCTTGTAAGGAACCATATCTCATTTTTATAGGGCGGTTTTCCGTCCTCATCCTTCCTTTCTACCAAAGGTTATATCCAGTTCCACCTGAACCAGGATGTGGCATTTCTATCCTTCTTTCCAAAACACCTCTAGAAAGGAGGGGTTGCTGCATACGTTGGATATTGTCAGAGCCATAAAGGCCTATCTTAAAGCTACAGAGAAGGTTCGGAAAACAGATGTGGTGTTCGTTTTACCGGAAGGGCCCAAGATGGGTCAGGCAGCTGCTTGATCCACCATCGCAAGATGGATTAAACAATTAATCGTTCAGGCCTGCGGTTTGAAGAGGTTGCCTCCTCCTTTGTCGGTAAAGGCCCATTCTACCAGGGCCATGGGCACCTCCTGGGCAGCACATCATCAGATCTCTATGGCTCGAATATGCAAGGCAGCAACGTGGTCGTCAGTCCACACGTTTACAAATTTTTTATAAATTTTTTATCAATTGGACGTAAGAAGGAATGCGGATACAGCCTTTGGGCAGGCAGTACTACAGGCCGCGATTCAAGCTCCTCAGGATCTGAGGGGGCTCCCTTGATTTAGATTTGAGATTTACATTTCTTGTCTAAGTTGGATTTACTAGTATTTGAGTAAACCTCTAAATTAAATCCTTTTTTGGAAGATGTCTCCCTCCCCTCATTAAAGCATTGCTTTCGGACATCCCATATAGTAATGAATATGCTGCTCTGTGTCCCGTGATGTACGAGAAAGATTTTTTAATACAGCTTACCTGTAAAATCTTTTTCTTGGAGTACATCACGGGACGCAGAGCTCCCACCCCTCTTTTGGGGAACATTTTTGGGAGGCATACTGCTTGCTACAAAACTGAGGTACTTCCTCTATGGGAGGGGGTTATATAGGGAGGGGACTTCCTGTTTGAGATTGCCAGTGTCCACACCTGAAGGTACTCCATATAACCCATATAGTAATGAATATGCTGCTCTGTGTCCCGTGATGTACTCCAAGAAAAAGATTTTACAGGTAAGCTGTATTAAAAAATCTCTTTATTCAATTGTGCCACATACCTTCAAGTTCTGGGTGCATCTGTAACCCACTGGAGCTCTCTTTCCCTCTTCGAGCACTACAGAGGGAGGGGGGCCCAAGATCCCCCGCTGACAGCTTGCAGATGAGCAGAGCAGCGTGCATCATCAGCTTCCATGGCCCGCCGGAGGTCTCTTCCCAGCTGTAAAGAATACAGAGGGAGGGGAGCCCCGAGATCCCCCCCCCCCCCCCCTGACAGCTAAGAGGAGAGCAGCGTGAGATCAGCTGAGAGGAGCGGGATGTCAGTGCTATACCGAAGGTATTTGGCACAAATAGATCATATAAAAACACACACAGTCTACACTATATAACACTAGTATTTCACCAGCACTTTAAACTAGGTCTTATTTTTGGGGGAAGGGCTTATATTGCAGGTTTTTCTGAAAATCAGGGTAGGTCTTATTTTCGGGGAAACACGGTATTGGAGAGGAGTTCCAGTTTCCAGAGGGAAAAAAAGTTGGCATTTACAAAACAAAAAAGCAGTTGCAACAAGCCACTCGCCTGTCCAGCAGTGTGCTCACCCAAATTGGTTTCACCCACTGTTTTCTTTCCTTGGTGCCACCACCTTCACTATGGGAACCTGGCTGTGACAGCTTGTGACTGCCCCACTGCACATTGTGAATGATGGATGACGATTTCTGTAACCTTGTCAAATGCCCCATAAGACTGTAGGAAGGGAGGGAGGCAAACTTCCACTCCTATCGCCTAGGAGGTCGGAGTAGGTACCTGTCAATCAGGTGAGGCAATGGGGTTCATTTACTAAAATTGAACAGTACAAAATCCTGGTCCAGCTCTGCATAGAAACCCATCAGCTTTCAGGTTTTTTGGCCAAAGCTTAATTGAACAAGCTGAAGTCAGAAGCGGATTGGCTACCATGTACATCTGCACCAGATTTTTCACTCTCCAGTCTTAGTAAATCAACCCCAATGTGTGTAGTGCCATATCTGGAATGTTTAGATGTGACATATTTGTGATGTCAGTAGCCATATTTACAGAAAACTTTTTTCTTTTTATTTTTTTTTCTTCGTCATTTAAATCTTTATTTCAATCTTTATTTCTTTGTTTCTGAATTAGATTTTTCAAGAACTTCAGAATGATCATAAATCAAAGAAGTCTTGGCATGCAACTTCTAACTTGGAGTGGATCATAGCACAAATTAAAGAGTTGATCCAACAAAACAGGTACAGTAAAACCTTGGTTTGAGAGCGTTTTGCAAGATGAACAAAATATTTAAATACATTTTTCCTTGATATACAAGCGGTGTCTTGATACAAGAGTAGCGTCATGTCACAACTGAGTATAACCGAGAAGAGGAGCCTCTAAGTGTAGCAATATGGTTAAATTTAAAGGGGTTGCAAAGGTGTGTGTGTGTGTGTGTGTTTTATTTTTTTATATATATAGGTTTAGGTTCCTTTTTTAAGCTAGTGCATTGTTGGTTCACTTACCTTTTCCTTACATTTTTTTTTTTTTTTTTTTTGTTTTCCCTTCTAAATGTTTTTTTTTTCTTTGTCTGAATTTCTTACTTCCTGTTCCTCCTCAGTAAACTTGCCACCATCATCCGAGCAGTGGTTAGTCAGCTAGAACAGCTTACTGAGGAACAGGAAGTGAGAAATTCGGACAAAGAAAAAAAACATTTCGAAGGGAAATAAAAGGTAAGTGAACCAACAATGCACTAGCTTAAAGGAACCTATATAGAAAATAAAAAAACAAACCTTTACAACCCCTTTTAATGAAGGTACAACATTTAGTAACTTATTGCTACCCTTAGTGGTGCCTTTCTTCTCTTTTATTTTTTATTTTTTTTATACCCTGTAAAAAAAGTGCTTGGATATACAAGTGCTTTGGATTACAAGCATGTTTCTGGAACGAATTATGCTCGCAATCCGAAGTTTTACTGTACATTCCTTGGGTTTAACCCTTTCATATGGTGGTTGGAGAAATCATGCAGGTGTGTCTATACCTGAATTGCACTGACATACTATTGCTCTGCTTTATGATTAATAAAGGAGAATTTCAGCTTGTGGTAAGTCAACTTAATCTGCATTTATATATAAAGTATATTTGCTATTAAGTGAAGCTGTGAAGTTACAGCATGAAATTCATACAATGGCCACTCGAAAACTTTGTTAAAACCCAAGAGCAAAAATGTAATCTATTTCAGTTTAGCAGTCCTTGGATGTGACTGCTGCATTTTTTTTTCTTTTCAGGCTAATTCTATTTTCTGCAAGTAAAAGTCTTGTTTATCATGATAGAAATAATGTATCCTTGTAGCTTTCTTTGTGCAGAGTTGAATTGTTCTCAGATTTCTAAGCTATTATCTGATGTAAACAACCCAAACTGGTTGTTAAACTAAACCAGTTTCTTAAGTTCAAGTTCTCTAAACTTTATAAACCAATATATAGCTAATTTAACTAATATGCAAGATGCTGTGTACTGTTTTTTGGGAAAGCATTGTCCTCCAGTAAAACTTAGTTTTTGCTAAAGAAAAATTCAAATAAAATGTATCTTAATTTTTGCAGTACAGGACTTCTAGTCCTATGCCATGATTTATATGCCATTATCGCCGTATAACCCCATTCATTCTGTTGCACTCCAGCTTATTGCTAATGTCCTCCTCTGGAGAAGTTTCTACACCTTTTTTCTCTTTCGTACATGGATGGACACGGCTTCCTTAAATCTTGACATTTGGGTTATGTTCTGTCTATTAGGAGAGGAACATTACCCAAATTTAAAGATTTAAGGAAGCTGTGTCCGTCCATGGACTTCAGAGAAAAGGATTTTACGGTGAGTACAATGATCCTATTTTTCACCAAAAAGGGTACCAAAAAGATGTCATCACCATAAAGATCCAAAAGATTTTGGAATATGGATCGAGCTATCTTGGTGGCCGACTCCAAGCCTAATAAAGTTATGAAGAAGGATGGATCTGAATTAGAATCATTTTTGATTATAACATTCAGCATAAGAAATCTGAAAAAAAATAATCGTGAAACATTAGGACATCTTAAAGAAAGATCGTGTTCTAGGTAGAGCTTTAACATCACGTCCAAGGTTTATTTATAGGAGGGCTCCCACATTGAGAGATGTTCTTGCTTCGAGTGTGGTTGACTCCCCTACTGTGAAAGGAAATAGGATTTTTTTCCTTTTCTAACTGGTTTCTATGCATGTGTAAAAAAAAAAGTCCTCCTTGTAAACAGTGCAAACATAATGTTAAGAGAAGGAAAGAATTTGTGGCCACCACCACTGGTAGGACGTACTCCATTAAAAATCTTATTACCTGCAATACGACCGGTGATGTATATGGGCTCGAGTGCGTTTGCGGGCTACGGTCCGATTGCGGGCTACTGTCAATAGGGAGGACCTCTAGACCCCTTAGTATCTGCATCGTGGAACACGTTAACATCAAAAGGGTCTGAGGACCCAAAACGTCTCTTAAGCACTTTAGAAACTTCCCTTCTGGATTCATGAAAGGTTCCAGGAGGATGAAACGTAGACTTCTACCTCAATTGTTTCATTATGGAGAGATGTGTGGTCTATAAGACCTTGCATCTCTCCTCCCCAGGCTGGAAAGCATCGGATTTACAAAAAAAATTACCGATCTGACGCTTTCCAGATAATTAAACAGCTTTGTTTACTTTAGTTGGCCTGGATGTGACATCATAACATCATGCTCAGGCCTCGGAGTTATAGAGATTGCCGGGGACCATCTGACCCTCGGAAATCTCTGACCTCCTTTCGGCCCGTTGGGTTCCTTCTCTGGGTCTCCGATCGCTCAGGAGACCCTGGAGAAGCACTGGAGGGAGGGGGGCATCCCCTCCCTTTGCTGGTAAGAACGATCAAGCAGCTTAACAGCCACTATGATTGAAACAATATCTGGATGATGCCTGTAGCTGCAGGCATCATTCAGATATTACGACTGAGGCCGGGATGTCATATATGGCGTCCTGCGGCATGTAAGTGGTTAAGGATTCTGCTGATTAAAGCTTAGAAACCCCTTTTGAACTAGGGGAATGAAGCCGTGTGAGTTCCGCTGAACTCGCACGATTTCACTCCCGCTGGCAGTCCTGATTTCGGATGCGATTACAGAGACATCGGGAAAGTTTTCTTGTAAATCATGTGCCCGAAATTGCAAAAAGTAGTACAGTAGTATGTACTGTTGATGCCCCTGGAGAATGTAATTCCCCAGCTCTCTAGGAAGACCCTGCTTTCAGGGCACAGTGTTATGTGATCAAATCTTTTACGCATGCCTTTTGATGGTTTAGGCCTCTTTAGGGAATCCCTATTCAAAAGTCAAAATGTTTAATTGCAAGGCTTGGACCCCAAAACTCTTCACACCTATCCAGAAGCCCTCTTCACAATGAAAGGAGGCGGGGGGGTGCATATCCGTTAACATTTGTGACAGTAGGAGTCAGACATCCGAGACCTCTGGGTCCAATCTGTAGTATTCAGTGGTGGCAAAATAGACGTTATCCTCCTCCCCCTCCTTAATTCGTAGCCTCCAACCTTCCAGCTTCACCTCGAAAGTCAAGTTTGTGGGCAGCCTTAAATTATCCTCAGGCACAATGCATGCTAATCCCAGATCCTGTAGAGGAAAGTTTTAAACGGTTTTACCAAAACCTATTCACAGTTTCAAAACCGAATCAAAGCAGTCACCTTATTTTAAAATTAATCAAACGGACATCTCTGTGTGCTTAAAGGGGTTGTAAGGGTTTGATAAAAAAAAAAAAAATGGGTCATACTTGCCTCCACTGTGCAGTTAGTTTTGCAGAACACCATCTTCTGGGTTCCCTCTGCGGCTCCTCCCCGCATCAGATAACCCCCTTGGAGAAGTGATCTCCCGGGGGAGTTACCTTGCGGGTGTGCTCTGGAGTCATTCATTCAGCGTCCATAGTTGCTCGAAACATTGGATTTGATTGACGGCAGCGGGAGCCAATGGCTGTGCTGCCATTGGTCTATCCAATCAAGAGCCAGAACCCTGTGGAGAGAGGTACAGAGCGTCCCTGCCGAGGCAAATTTGGGGCTCAGGTAAGTAAAAAGGGGGGGGAGTGGGCTGGTTGGCCGGTGACTGCCAGGTGTTTTACCTTAATGCATAGGGTGCAATAAGGTAAAAACATGAGGGTTTAACATTGGCATGGGGTCCGAGATCTGTCATCACTTCTGAGTAATTTCTGTCATCAATGGACCTCCAAGATGCAGATCTTCACATAACCATCTTTTCCACACACCAACCGTTTTTGTATGCTTTTTCTGTGGGAGACCAACATTTTCTAATTGTCGCCCTGGCATTCAGGCTTTCCTTTGCACCAAGCATCTTTGCCATAAGTACTCTAAGATCTCAAGGCACCCATGTCATGGGGTATCTGGACGATCTGCTGCTAAATTTGTCAGCAACACGCTTGTTTTCTAACTTTCAAAAAACTGTTCAGATGGAATATTGGCTTCTAGGAGCCTGCCCTCCAGCCTTCCAATCGCGTAGAGTATTTGGGGCTGATCTTGGACATCTTGATCTTCTCCACGAAAAGAATGCTTCTTTGAAGTTCAACTATTGGATTCTCGGGACAACTTGGCATCCCTCAAATTGCTTGTGAATGAGGGTCCTGGACCTCGTAGTAGCCCCCTTTGAGGTGGTCCCCTTTGCTCCGTTCTACTAGAGACCCTTGCAGATCAACAGCCTAACAATGTGGAACAAACAGATCCTCACTACTGTGAGTCAGGCTGAAATCTCTCTGGTATGGTTGTTTTTAAAATCTGCCCTAAGTTCTGGAAAATTTTATTTTTTCTGGAAGATAATGGACACCAGCCTAACTGGCTGGGGTATGGTCTACAATTCCTGGGAATATTAAAGAGGCTGATTTCTGCCTGATCCATTTTGTGCTAGAAACCTTAGAATTTCAACTTAATTTTTTATTTTTTATTTTTTGTCAAGACCTTGATACATGGAGTTGCCAGAGTTGATTATGGTTATTTTTATTTTTTTATATAGAGGTTGTCCTATAACCTGAATCCTCCCCCCTCATATGGAGGTGCTTTTCCTTTCACCTCTGTGATATTTTACTCTATTTCCTATGTCTTGCCCAAGAGACTTCACTACACTGCCTGGATGTGATCACAGCAGTTGGATTTATCTGACTGCAACATCTTCCTATAGAAAAGCAAGCTTTGTCCTCTCTGAAGGTCCCTGAAAAGACATCTTGCTTTTTATTTGCCATAACTTGGTGGCTCAAAAACCTAATTTCCATTGCTTATGCCATGGGTCTTCAAACTACGGCCCTCCAGCTGTTCAGGAACTACAATTCCCATCATGCCTAGTCATGTCTGTGAATGTCAGTGTGTTACAATGCCTCATGGGATGTGTAGTTCTACCACAGCTGGAGGGCCGTAGTTTGAGGATCCCTGGCTTATGCCCTCAAGGAAAAGGTTCCTCCCTTCATTATCGTGGTCCATTTCACCAGATGTGTCTTTGGTTTTCGGACTTTTCAGCATTAAGCATCCGTTTTGCAAATTTGTAAGTCACCACATGGTCCGCTATTCATACATATACGTTTTTTTGCTGGGTGGATCTCTAGGCCTTGCTAATGTGAGCTTTGCCCACATGCTGAATTAAGCTGTCCTATGAATGCTTTGAATTTGTTAAACCTTGTTTTCTATGGGCCTGTTTACTGCTGTTTTGCTATGTTATTGCCCACCTGTTTATTGCTTGGTAACATCCCATGGTCTGGCTGTGTCCTGTACTGTAAGACCAACAATATGCATGACCTGTCTTCTCTTTTATTTTCATCTGACATGTTTATTGCTCTGCCAAAGAGGCAATCCAGGTCATGCAAGGAGAACGAAAAAATGGTGCAGGTCAAAATGATGATATAAAGGTTTTATTGTTATAAAACCAACAGAAAATTGACATTAAAAGTGATCACAACTTGAAAAATGTAATATAAATCAATATGAGGAGTGGCGTACCAAGCCCTACGCATTTCGTCCATATTTTTCTTTCGCTCGTTGATGGACACGGCGTCTTCAAATCTCGACCATAGGGTTATATCACCACCAACAGGAGTAGGACACTAAGAGGAAGCTTAAATAAACTCTGCACTGTCTATGGGCAGTCCTGGCTGATATAAACTCTTTCTCTGCATAGGCACACTGGTTTTCGTGGACCTCCATGATTTCCAACAAGTGGGACCACAAGTTGATCCTGTCCGGATACAAAACAGGTTGAAAGGAAAATATATCTATACGGAGGACAGAATTAAAATTCTGTTTCTCCCCAGCTTGCCTGCTGTCATGGTACAGGGTTTTGCAGGACTTGCTCTGTCAGGGGGTGATTGTCCCAGTTCCGGCCGTGGAATGTTCTCTGAGGTTCTATTTCTGAAAAAGGAAGGACAGTTTTGTCCGATCCTGGATCTCAAGGCTCTGAATTGCTACGTGAGTGTTCAGAAGTTCAGGATGGAGTCCATTCAGTTTGTGGTGACCTCCCCTTCATCAAGGGCATTTCTTGGCGTTGATGGCCCTCAAGGATGTCCACTTGCACATCTGTACTGGGCACCAGCATTTCCTTTGCTTTATGGTGAGAGAGGAGCATTATCAGTTTGTGGTGCTTTTCTTTGAGTTGTTAATTGATTCACCCACAGCAATATTGTATAAGCTGATTACTTGGTCCCATAGTTTATACATAGGGGGACAAGAGGTGAGATAAGTTACCTATGGCGACATTACAACGCCAGCATAGATCTAAATGTGATGGGAAAATTTTGTTCTAACTGGAGTACAATACCATCTAGATAGCGGTTTAAAATTGCGCTCTTGTGTGTCGCAAGCTATTGAAAATGTATGCATAACCGTAATGTACTCCCGCAAATACCCCTGATACTAAAATAGAATACTTCCCCCACCCCCTATTGCAGGGATGTCCTGTCCCTCATACTTGTAGATATGCTGCCGCATACCGCCGTTAATCCCCCTTCATTATAGCTAGCGCGCATTACAAGCTTTCGTTCTGAATACTTGTAAATGACCGCGCCGTCGTGTATTGACACTCCCCTTCTTGGGATTGGATGGATCTGTTCAATCCCGAGCAAGGAGGAGTGTCTATGCACGAATCCGCATATAGACACTCCCCCTTGCGTGGGATTGGACGGATCCCTCCAATCCAGAGAAGGGGAGTGTCTATACATGGCGGCGCGGGCATTTACAAGTATTCAGAACGAAAGCTTGTAATGCACGCTAGCTATAATGCAGGGAGATTAACGGCGGTATGCGGTGGCGGCATCATATCTACAGGTATGAGGGACAGGACATGGCTGCAATATGTGGGGGACAGGACATGGCTGCAATATGTGGGGGACAGGACATGGCTGCAATATGTGGGGGACAGGACATGGCTGCAATATGTGGGGGACAGGACATGGCTGCAATATGTGGGGGACAGGACATGGCTGCAATATGTGGGGGACAGGACATGGCTGCAATATGTGGGGGACAAGGACATGGCTGCAATATGTGGGGGACAAGGACATGGCTGCATTTGGGGACACATTTAAAAAAGTATCGGTATTCGGTATCGGCGAGTACATGGAAAAAAAGTATCGGTACTTGTACTCGGTCATAAAAAAGAGGCATCGGGACAACCCTAGATGGAATATTTCAGGGTCAAAGAGGAGTAAAAAACACTGCAATTGCAATTAATCAAACCAAATACTTTATTTTTTAGATCACGTAGGGCTTGAAAATTTACAAATGGCATAAAGGTTCGTGCCAAAATCGTATGCCTTATCTGGAGGCCAATGAAATTTGGTTAGAATAGTATTTGAGTGAACACCAATTGATAGAGAAGGATTATCTATTAAGGAGCGATTAGAGCTGGAATAGAGGACAGAGGAAATAATTTTAAATAATGATGCCAACACTGCAAAATCATATAAGTAAGCTAAGGCCAAGAGGACCATGATCCTATATGTTTAAAACAGAGCCACAAAGCAGCTTTGGGATTCAATGGGGAAGAAAAAGTTTCCAATTGTTTGGTTCCATCCATCACGACAATAATCTAGAATTCGTTGCTGCAGGGGGAATGTTGGGGTAACTCTGAACCAATGCAGTTTTCCTTAATGGTTAAATCTTCTAAAAGGCAGTGTGATTTATTTCTGCTCAAACATGTTCTTATTTGTTTTAGCTGTCATACAGCAGTGGATATTCTTGTGGATGATGGCTTAATGATACCTACTGCAAAGCAGCTGATAACACTGAGGATCGAACAAGAAGGTAGGTAGTGGGACGTATGACTTTAAGTGACATTAGGTCTTGCATAGGATTCCTGCAGGTTCTTGTTGATAAAATTGCAGGTGGTTCCTGACAGCTGTGGCTTCTCAGGTTGTACAAAGCAATGACAGACTGACAGGAGCTGCAACGGTCTGCCGATCTTTGCATATATCTGCACATTTAGAGGTTACCTGCAGCTAAGGCCAGTTGAACGGCCCTGGATACAGACAGATTGTGTCTAATGCCCCATACACACGATTCAAAAATCAGACAGACTGTCCAATTTTTTTGCTTAATAGTCGCATTTAGAAATTGAATGGGTTACTGAAAGTCACAAAACTTCTCGTACGACAGAAAGAATTTTTTTTTTTTAAGTGATGTCATGTTTTGTGTATTTGTATTGTGTTTTTGGACAACGGCTGTACTGACTAAAAATCGTACGATCTGGTATTGTAGGAGGAACATTTTCGTGCATGTCCGCTTGAATAATATCTGAGAAACTGTCGCGATCGGCTCTTAAAAGCTCTGTAACAATGATCCCATTATCGTACGATCATGTAAAAAGCGGTATTTGTGGAAGGGCCATAAATTTGCTGGATCTGTAGATGCATATGAAGAGTGGCCGGCAGCTGCGATCCCTGTCAGCCTGTCATTGCATTGTACAGACTGGATGTCTGAAGCTGTCAGAACCACCTGCGATTTAATTTGCTGACATAGCTGATATCCCTCATTGAGCACTGTCATCTTTGAGAAGGTCACATGTAAACCCTATACGCCAAAAGCTCTGTTTGTTGTCACAAATGGACAAAGTGAAAGCATCTTTCTAAAGTGTTATGCCGCATACACACGATCATTTTTCGGAATGAAAAAAACGTTTTTCAAAAACGTCATTTAAAATGATCGTGTGTGGGCTACACATAATTTTTCAGGTTCTGAAAAACGACAAAAAAAATAAAAAATTCGAACATGCTGCATTTTTTTAACATCGTTTTAAACAATGTTGTTTTTCGGGTTGTAAAAAATGATCGTGTGTGCGCTAAAATGTTTTAAACCCGCGCATGTTCAGAAGAAAGTTATGAGACGGGAGCTCGTTCTGGTAAAACTACCGTTCATAATGGAGTAAGCACATTCATCACGCTGTAACAGACAAAAAAGCGTGAATCGTCTTTTACTAACAAGGAATCAGCTAAAGCAGCAAATAGAACTTCCCCTTTAGAGTGCCGTCGTACGTGTTGTACATCACCGTGCTTTGCTCATTGTTTTTTTTTTAAAAATGATCGTGTGTGGGTAACATCGTTTTTAATGATGAAGTTGGAAAAACAGTTTTTTTGGACATGCTGATAATGTACGCGGCATTACTCTTGGTATTGTATTGGGTTTGGATAAAATGGGGAATGACTAGATATCATTTTTTTTTTTTTTTTTTTTGTCTTTTTGATTCAACTTTCATCGGTCCGGGTGGCTATTGTCACCAAGATAGAAATTAATGAAAGATTTTTACAGTTTGAAATCAAAACAGGTGGAAATTCTGTAATGGGGACACCTGTTCTGTGACCATTGTCTAAGAGGGGAAGTCTCCGTTCCTGTTACCTCTTGATAAAAGGAAGTTAGGGCTTTTTCACATCCTGCCAGTTTTGTTGGCGGACCTGAACGGGCGCTCCATGTTCCTCTATAGAGCCATGGATGTCAGCGGTGACATGCCCGCTGTCATCCGACCCGCTCTGATCCGCCAAAGTGTGATGGAGGAAAAACCTACTTTTCCATCCGTCGATCGGATGAACAAAAACAGACGGCCCGTGTTCATCCGATCCCCCCCCATAGGGGAGAGCAGAGAAAAAGACAGGGCGGTCCCTGCACAGTGTGCAGGGACCGCCCTGTCATCCGCCGGCTCAGCGGGGATCAACGGAGCAATCCCCGCTAAGCAAGCAGAGGTTCACGGGTGGTTCATTGCTGATCCGCCCGTGTGAAAGAGCCCTTAGGGGAAATGTCTCCAACAGAACAGTTGGTCAGAAAAGACTGAAGCGTTTTTTTTTTATTTTATTTTTTTACCCTTTTTCTACTCTTAAAGAGAAAGTAAACTCCTCCACTCTGATGCTTTTCATTTAGTCCATTATATTAAGTAACTATCAAGCTATAGCCACTGTAATCCAGCCAAAATCGCATATTACTTACTGTTTAAAGAAACTTAAAATGGGCACTGCCTTACCCCTTGAAACAAGATTGAGCACTTCCTATACTTTTAACCAAGCCTCTTTCTAAATCCATTGTTTCTATGGCAACCCTGCTTTCCTGCTCATATCCAACTTGTTTAATTTCATAGTATTTACTTGTGCTGATTATCTAGTGTTTGCCTCTGTCAGTCCTATCAGCTTCAGCTGATGAGACTGCAGTAATGCAGTCAGTTTAAACTCCATGTGATGTCACATGGGGTGTAGGAGGGAGCTTTGAGTGATTATGCAGTCTCGTGGGATCTCGTGTTGTGCCGTAGGAAGTCCTGATAATAGACCGACAAGCACAGAGAGTGTGCCGAAATTAGGGGAGATCTGGGCATGTTCCAGTGAAGTCATTCTAAAAAACAAAAAGGATTACAACAATACTAAGCAAGTAAGGAGGTATCTACAAGCGGTGTTGGGGTTTTTTATGCAGATTTGCATGGGATAAAGTTGTGGGGGAGCGTTTACATCCACTTTTAATGAACGCTAGAAGAAAATTTTGACCGTCTGTCTGTCTCTTGCCACTGGAGTTCTCTTCCACTCCTCCATGTTGACATCACTGAGTTGGTTGATGTTGGAGACCTTGTGCTCCTCCACCTTCCATTGGAGGATGACCCACAGATGTTTAACCACTTAAGACCCGGACCTTTAGGCAGCTAAAGGACCCGGCCAGGTTTTGCGGTTCGGCACTGCGATGCTTTAACAGACAATTGCACGGTCATGCGACGTGGCTCCCAAACAAAATTGGCGTCCTTTTTTTCCCACAAATAGAGCTTTCTTTTGGTGGTATTTGATCACCTCTGCGGTTTTTAGTTTTTGCGTTATAAACAAAAATAGAGTGACAATTTTGAAAAAAATTCAATATTTTTTACTTTTTGCTATAATAATCCCCCAAAAATATATAAAAAAAATATTTTTTTCCTCAGTTTAGGCCGATACATATTCTTCTACCTATTTGTGGTTAAAAAAAATCGCAATAGGCGTTTATCGGTTGGTTTGCGCAACATTTAAAGCGTTTATAAAATAGGGGATAGTTTTATTGCATTTTTATTTATTTTTTTACTACTAATGGCGGTGATCAGCCATTTTGTGTGTGTGTGTGTGTGTGTGTGTGTGTGTGTTTTTTTTCCATGTCTGCGACATTATGGCGGACACTTCGGACAATTTTGACATGTTTTTGGGACCATTGTTATTTTCACAGCAAAAAATGCATTGTTTATTGTGAAAATGACAATTGCAGTTTGGGAGTTAACCACAAGGGGGCGCTGAAGGGGTTATGCGTGACCTAATGTGTGTTTACAACTGTAGGGGGGATGTGGCTGTAGGTGTGACGTCATCGATTGTGTGATGCCTTTTAAAAGGATACACAATTGATGACGACGCCACAGTGAAAAACGGGGAAGCCATGTTTACATTCACGGCTTTCCCCGTTCTTCAGCTCCGGGGACAAATCATGGGACTCCAGCGGCCATCGGGCCCGCGGTCCCGAAACTTCGGACCAGGTCGCGGGAGCATGCCGCGACCCACGGCTGGGTACTAGCACAGGACGTAAATGTGCAGGAGGCAGTCCTTAAGTGGTTAATGAGGTTTAGTTCTGGAGACATGCTTGGCCAGTCCATCACCTTTACCCTTCGCAAAGATAGTGGTCATCTTGGAGGTGTGTTTGGCGATGTTATGTTGGAGCACTGCCATGTGGCCCACTCTCTGAAGAGAAGGGTGATCATGCTCTGCTTTAGTATGTTATAGTAGGTGTTGGCATTCTTGGTTCCCTCCAAGGAACTGTAGCTCCCCAGTGCCAGCAGCACTCGTGCAGCCCCAGACAATGACTCTCCCACCACCATGCTTGACTGTAGGCAAGACACATTTGTCTTTGTACTCCTCACCTGGTTGCGCCACAAACGCTTGGCATCATCTGAACTGAATACGTTTTATCTTGGTGTCATCAGACCACAGGACATGGTTCCAGTAATCCATATCCTTAGTTGTCTGCTCTTTTGTTTTTCCTATATGTGCCAAGAAATATTTCTTATGGATTGGAGTTGCCGGCTGTTTTTCTATTGTGATCCATGTCATGTCATCCATGATTCAGCAAACTGCGGGCTTTCTTGTGCATCATCTTACTTAACAGGCTAACACCCCCCTCAATCTTTGCAACAATGCTGGCAGCACTCGTATGTCTATTTCCCAATTTTCCATATCTCTGGATATGACGCTGAGCATGTGCACTCAACACCTTTGGTCAACCATAACGAGGCCTGTTCTTGGTGGCAATATACATTAATGGTGCATACTGACACATAAAACAAGACACTTATCCACAAAAGTCCTTTGAGCTATGATCGCTCTTTGTGAGATGACAGTCTTTTAACCTAGGCAGCCTTGCAGGGGGAGCTGAAGCCGAACTCAGTACATGTAACAAGAGAAAAACATAGAGCAGGCACCACTTGGATAAAACTGTTCACTTTAATAATGAGTATCAAAGCACTCACTACTGTGTACAGGCATGAATTGGAGTCCAATCGACAGTCTATCCTTGTTCATGTGGAAGGTCCCTGGAGCTTTAGATGATACCTGAAAACCATACATTTGGACAGTGAACCGCACTGTAGCTAGCATCTAAAGCTCCAGGGACCTTCCACACGAGCGGTGATAGACTGTTGATTGGACTCCAATTCATGCCTGTACAGTGGGGATCGAAAGTTTGGGCACCCCAGGTAAAAATTTGTATTAATGTGCTTAACGAAGCCAAGAAAAGATGGGAAAATCTCCAAAAGGCATCAAATTACAGATTGGACATTCTTATGTGTCAAAAAAGCTAGATTTTATTTCCTTTATTTACACTTTGAAATTTACAGAAAACAAAAAAATGGCATCTGCAAAAGTTTGGGCACCCTGCAGAGTTAATATCTTGTACTGCCCCCTTTGGCAAGTATCACAGCTTGTAAATGCTTTTGTAGCCAGACAAGAGTCTTTAAATTCTTGTTTGAGGTATCTTTGCCCATTTTTTCTTACAAAAGTCTTCCAGTTCTTTCAGATTTCTGGGCTGTCTCTCAGGCACTTCTCTTTTAAACGATCACTAAAGTTTTTTTTTTTTTTTTTAGCTAAATAGCTTCCTTTACCTTACTGCAGTCCTGGTTTCATGTCCTCATTGTTCGTTTTTGCTTTGAAGTAGCTGTAATACTTCTCTGATCTCCACACTTCCTGGTTGTCTGGCTCCTTATGAAAAAACTCATGGCAGATTTTCATTGTGGTCTAAGCTGTGTGTCTAAAACTCCTCAGAACCAATCGGATTCATTTTAAAAACAAAACACTGCCCTGGATTTGTTTGTTTTTGTCCTGTGTGTCTTCTCTACTTCACAGAAACATGAAATCATTTTAAAAACAAAAGTGAAACTAGAGGCACATTATATGATTGCTTTGTATCTATTTGTAATCATTTTTAAAAGAAATCCCTGTTCACTTTTATGTCTTTATACCCTGTAAACGGTCATTTCAGCAAAACCTTTTTTTTCCTTTTAGTGACCCTTTAAGGTCTATCCATAGATTTTCAATTATGTTGTTCAGGAGATTGTGAAGGCCATGGCAAAACCTTCAGTTTATGCCTCTTGATGTAATCCCCCGTGGATTTTGAGGTGTGTTTAGGATCATTACCCATTTGTAGAAGCCATCCTTTTTAACCACTTAAGGACCGCCTCCTGCATATATACCTCGGCAGAATGACACGGATGGGCACCAGCACGTACAGGTACGTCCTCTTTAAGTTCCCAGCCGTGGGTCGTGGGCGAGCGCCCGCGACCCGGTTCGAAGCTCCGTGACCTCGGACCCGATCGTCGTTGGAGTCCCGCGATCGGTCCCCGGAGCTGAAGAATAGGGAGAGCTGTGTGTAAACACAGCTTCTCCGTTCTTCACTGTGGCGCCGTCATCAATCGTGTGTTCCCTTATATAGGGAAACACAATTGATGACGTCGCACCTACAGCCAGACCCACCTACAGTTAGAAACACATATGAGGTCACACATAACCCCTTCAGCTCCCCCTAGTGGTTAACTCCCAAACTGCAATTGTCATTTTCACAGTAAACAATGCATTTTTAATGCATTTTTTGCCCTGAAAATGACAATGGTCCCAAAAATGTGTCAAAATTGTCCAAAGTGTCCGCCATAATGTCAGTCACGAAAAAAATCGCTGATCGCCGCCATTAGTAGTTAAAACATATTTTTTTTTTTTTTTAAATGCAATAGAACTTTCCCATATTTTGTAAACGCTATAAATTTTGCGCAAACCAATCGATAAATGCTTATTGCGTTTTTTGTGTTTTTTTTTTTTTTACCAAAAATAGGTAGAATACGTATCGGCCTAAACTGAGGAAGAAAACATTTTTTTATATATATTTTTGGGGGATATTTATTTCTAAAATATTGCAATTTTTTTTTTTTTTTTAATTGTCACTCTATTTTTGTTTATAGCGCAAAAAATAAAAACCGCAGAGGTGATCAAAAGCCACCAAAAGAAAGCTCTATTTGTGGGAAACAGACACCAATTTTGTATGGAAGCCACGTCGCACGACCGTGCAATTGTCAGTTAAAGCGACACAGTGCCAAATTGCAAAAACTGGCCAGGTCCTGTACCTGCCTAAAGGTCCGGGTCTTAAGTGGTTAACTTCAGCTTTTTTACAGATGGCATCAAGTTACCATCCAAAATTTGCTGAAATTTTATTGAATTCATTTTTCCTTCTACTCGTGAAATGTTCCCTGTGCCACTGGCTGCAATACAACCCCAAAGCATGATTGATCCACCCCCATGCTTAACAGTTGGACAGAGGATCTTTTCATTAAATTCTGTGCCCTTTCTTCTCCAAACGCACCTTTGCTCATTCCGGCCAAAAAGTTATATTTTAATCTCACCGGTCCACAGAACTTGTTTCCAAAATGCATCGGGCTTGTCTATATGTTTATTTGCAAAGTTCAAACGCTGATTTTTGTGGTGAGGACGTAGAAGAGGTTTTCTTCTGATGACTCTTCCATGAAGACCATATTTGTACAAGTATCTCTTTATAGTGGAATAGTGTACCACAACTCCAGTGTCTGCCAGATCTTTCTGGAGGGATCGTGCAGTCAAACGTGGGTTTTGAATTGCTTTTCTCACAATCCTGCGAGCTGTTCTGTCTATTTTTCTTGGTCTTTCAGATCTTGCTTTAACTTCCACTGTTCCTGATGACTGCCATTTCTTAATTACATTCCGAACAGAGGATATTGACATCTAAAAAAACACTTTGCTGTCTTCTTATAGCCTTCTCCAGCTTTGTGAGCGTCAACTATTTTCAGATTTCTAGACAACTGCTTAGAAGAACCCATGGTGCTGATTGTTGGGGCAAGGTCAGATGAGTCTGGGCATTTAAAACCTTTGAGATTGACATCACCTGGTCTGCCCAGACGATGATTGAGAATAATCCATGACACTGGCAGGTCTTGGCTTTGCAAAGGGGGCAGTGCATGCTTTAAATTCTGCAGGGTGCCCAAACTTTTGCAGACGTCTTTTTTTTTTTTTTCTGTAATTTTGAAAGTGTAAACGATGGCTCATTACGAAATACTTGCCTTAGAATGAAGAATTGCATTGGCACCGGTACACTGCTGACATCTTCCCCAGCGTTTGTTCTGTGTTCTCCGGCACTGTGATTTTTGCCAGAGTCCTGTTGATGGCACTCCCACGGGAGCCACCGGTCAGGGCACTGGGCCCTGAAGAAATGACACAGGCGGCTGTTCCTTCAGAGCACATGCGAAGATGATAGCAGCGTAAATAGTAAATATCTCTGAAACTGTGAAAGTATAGGAGATATTTACAGTACCTACAGGTAAGCCTTATTATACACCAATTGCATGCACTCAAGGGCAGAATGTAAATGCCAACACTGCATAAAAAAAAAAATATTAGTATTAAGGATTTAATAACCTGTAATGGGTTTCTAACCTCCTCCCCATAATACATAAGCAAAATAGTGCAGTAACATTGTAGGCACGTGAGCAAGCTGCTATGTAAAGAATGATAGGGGGCTGACGTGAAGGCAAATTCATTAGTTTCTTTAATTTACGTTTTTTTTATTTTACTTTTTAAATTATCTGCTTGTACCACATTTTTAAGACTTATCTGTATTTACATATTGCTACTTTATTACCTATTGCTACTTTCAGACCCAGATGACAACTTATACCTGCCTCGCACACTTCTTCGTTTCTGGCAGCCACTTCTGAAAGTCTTGCACAGCCACCTTTTCACGCAGGTGATGTTAGAAAAAATGTTTTCTGAGTTGAGCAGGTGCAAGGAGAATAATGCACAGGCCAAGGTTCACTACCTAAGCTGCTGGATCTCTGAAATTCTGACTGCCAACCATAGAGCAGGGGCAGGTAAGTGAACAGTAGTGTGTGTGTGTGTGTGTGTGTGTGTGTGTGTGTGTGTGTGTGTGTGTGTGTGTGTGTGTGTGTATGTGTGTTTTGTTTGTTTTTACTACACCACATCCCTGCTAACTAATATAAGAGTGATGAGCGATCGCTCGTCCTCTGCTGCGGACGTCGCTGGACTCCAGGACAGGTAAGTGTCCTAATATTAAAAGTCAGCAGCTGCAGCATTTGTAGCTGCTGGCTTTTAATATATATGTTTTTTTTTGAGCGGACATCCGCTTTAAACTAATACTTTGTTCAAGCACCTTTTTGATTTTATTTTGGCATGGTACATCTTGACATTTTAACTACTTGCCGACCTGCCGCCGTCGTTTATTTTTAATTTAAAAATGCTTAGCTGCACATTTCAAAATGTACATTTTTTACACACCTCTTTCCATGTAATGTATAAAAACCTAAGCATTTGTTTTTGCTATTTGGAAACCTTTTGTGAAAATGGAATTCCTGCAAATAATTTTTTTTTTTTTAAAGACGGAAAAACCACAGTCCCTTCCCGCACCCAGGCAACCGTGAAAAGCAAATGGAAGCTCTTTAATCACAGAGTGTATTTACAGTGGAAACAGCTGATGCAGAAGTGCCTGGAGTTTCCATGCCAGACAACCCCCCAGCTGCTGAGGCTGTAAGTGAGCTGGTTATGTATAGTAGTAGAGCTTCTGTTTAGTGAAATGTGAAACTAGTTCAGTCTATTGTTTCATATCATTCCACTTCTGGTTTTCTGTGTTTAGTTTTTTTTTTCCCTTCCGAAACCTCTAATATGCACAGTAGAACTAAATGTATTTGGATTGCTTGCTGTGGGACCTAATATAAAGCAGCGTCCCTGAATCAGGATATTCCGGTTTAGCTATTACTGGAGTATACGACAGCAATGCCATTCTAAGAAAAGGCAGTTTTGTTTACCAGCCTGATTACTGTTTAGATCAAATTGGTTCCTTTGATACAGGTGATGGCAAAAGCCCTATATCCTTGGCTGCATTAAGCAGATTAGAAGGCACACTTCAAAAAAATGATATCTGGGTAAAAAGTCTAGCAGTGGGGACACGTTCTATGCAAAAACATGTTTGGAATTTACATGTGGTGTTTTTTATTCCCCTCTACCAGAATCTTTTTGTATATGAAGCCTCGCTTGCCTGCAACCACCCAAGACAAGCTTCTGTGCCTCTGCTCCATATACACCCAGAACGAAGACACAGATGTCTCTGTAGACTACAGCAACCAGCCTATATACACGGTAGAGAGCCTACAGTGGAGGATAAAGCAGGAGTCAAAGGTCAAAGTTTCCAACCATTGGGATAGATCATCGCCTGAGGATGAAGATGAAGATATGAGTGAGCCCATGGAGGATGAGGATATGATCACAGAATCGTATGAGGAAGAATACGTAGAGATGATCAATGTCAAAACTGCACCTGAGAGAAGATCTGCATTGGAGGGTTCAGCGTGGAGTGTCAGCTCAGGTATTCATTCATTGGTTCCTTAACTAAAACTAAAATCTGACACAAATGTCCTTGTAGATAGTCTTTGCCTCCTAGCAACCAATCCATGTCTAGCTTGGATGTATAAGGCACACGCTACAGGAAAGTGGTTGTTGGGAGAGAAACCGTTCCCCAGTCATACACTTCCAAAGGCTTGCACAATACAAAATTCCCCAACATTGGCCCCACCAGCTAACCAAGACCCAATGAAAATCCGTTCCTTGCCTTTTAATTGAAAATTAAGGTCCGCATACTTAACGAATGTCATCTAAACTTTTTATATTACTGATATGTGCCGGCTGTACCATGTGTTTGTATTACAAAATAATCCTGTTCTCTTTGTTGCTTCCTTTATGTGAAATACTTGGTGTCCCTCTGCTTTCCTATTAAAAACTGACTACACTAGGCATAGGAGCATAGTGTGGTCAGTTTTCTGGCTGTGATGGGAACTCTGTCTGCTCTCCCCCTCCCCCAATGATTAGACGTGTGCTGACAGCCCCCCCACCTCTCCCTCCATTGTGCAGAGCAGTGTACTGCTCTTTCACCTCTCCTTTGCAGCTGACAACAGAGGGTATGTGATTCACTTTAAAAAAAAAAAAGGGGGGGGGGAGAAAGTACAGTGGCCACGGCTTATAAATCTTTTTTTTTTTTTTACATTAAAATATTGCCACTATATACCTTTTTGGCTGATCTGTATACCATGGTCAGTGATAAACAGCACAGCTTCTGCAGTGTGGAGAGTTCAGGTAGGAGGGGATTTGCACTTCATCCTATTTACACGCTTACATGTGTGATATCACTATCCTGTGACCTGGCTATCTCTAAGAACAAGTAATCTCTCCAGCATTGGTGACCTAACTTGCAGGTCGGCTACTCTGCCTGTGTTAGCTGGCCTTCCCCAGATAGACAGTGCAGGAGGGGAAGGATCTGTGTATACAGGATAAAACAGCCTTTTTACACAATGCAGAGGATTAACCTTTTAAGTTCCACAATGGGTATAACAAGCATGCAATGCTGCATATACAGACTGATTCTACAGTTGTGGGTTTAGTAACAATTTTACAGAAATAATTTTTCCCTCCCCTATCTGGGCTCATTCCCAACCGATTTGCCTGGGATTTTCGGTCTGTAAAGCTGCAAACTGGACTTGTGTTCATACCTTTTCTAAAGCTTTACAGAGTGAATGCGAGCTTCGCTGCAAGGTGCTTCAAGCTGTCACTTGAGTGTTTCCGGTAGGGTTGTCCCGATACTAGTATCGGGACCGATACTGAGTATTTGCGGGAGTACTTGTACTCCCGCAAATACCCCCGATACCTAAATAGAATACTTCCCCCTCCCCCCCACCGATCTGTCCAATCCCGAGAAGGGGAGTGTCTATACATGGTGAGACGGGCATTACAAGTATACAAACGAAAGCTTGTAATGCGCGCTGTATTGCACAGGGATCAACCCGGCGGCGGCATCTACTACAGGTATGGGGGACAGGACATGGCTGCAATATGTGGGGGACAGGACGTGGCTGCAATATGTGGGGGACAGGACGTGGCTGCAATATGTGGGGGACAGGACGTGGCTGCAATATGTGGGGGACAGGACGTGGCTGCAATATGTGGGGGACAGGACGTGGCTGCAATATGTGGGGGACAGGACGTGGCTGCAATATGGGGACAAGGACGTGGCTGCAATATGTGGGGGACAAGGACGTGGCTGCAATATGTGGGGGACAAGGACGTGGCTGCAATATGGGGGGACGGACGTGGCTGCAATATGTGGGGGACAAGGACGTGGCTGCAATATGTGGGGGACAAGGACGTGGCTGCAATATGTGGGGGACAAGGACGTGGCTGCAATATGTGGGGGACAAGGACGTGGCTGCAATATGTGGGGGACAAGGACGTGGCTGCAATATGTGGGGGACAAGGACGTGGCTGCAATATGTGGGGGACAAGACGACTGCAATATGTGGGGGACAAGGACGTGGCTGCAATATGTGGGGGACAAGGACGTGGCTGCAATATGTGGGGGACAAGGACGTGGCTGCAATATGTGGGGGACAAGGACGTGGCTGCAATATGTGGGGGACGTGGCTGCAAGGGGGGACAAGGACGTGGCTGCAATATGTGGGGGACGTGGCTGCAATATGTGGGGGACAAGGACGTGGCTGCAATATGTGGGGGACAAGGACGTGGCTGCAATATGTGGGGGACAAGGACGTGGCTGCAATATGTGGGGGACAAGGACGTGGCTGCAATATGTGGGGGACAAGGACGTGGCTGCAATATGTGGGGGACAAGGACGTGGCTGCAATATGTGGGGGACAAGGACGTGGCTGCAATATGTGGGGGACAAGGACGTGGCTGCAATATGTGGGGGACAAGGACGTGGCTGCAATATGTGGGGGACAAGGACGTGGCTGCAATATGTGGGGGACAAGGACGTGGCTGCAATATGTGGGGGACAAGGACGTGGCTGCAATATGTGGGGGACAAGGACGTGGCTGCAATATGTGGGGGACAAGGACGTGGCTGCAATATGTGGGGGACAAGGACGTGGCTGCAATATGTGGGGGACAAGGACGTGGCTGCAATATGTGGGGGACAAGGACGTGGCTGCAATATGTGGGGGACAAGGACGTGGCTGCAATATGTGGGGGACAAGGACGTGGCTGCAATATGTGGGGGACAAGGACGTGGCTGCAATATGTGGGGGACAAGGACGTGGCTGCAATATGTGGGGGACAAGGACGTGGCTGCAATATGTGGGGGACAAGGACGTGGCTGCAATATGTGGGGGACAAGGACGTGGCTGCAATATGTGGGGGACAAGGACGTGGCTGCAATATGTGGGGGACAAGGACGTGGCTGCAATATGTGGGGGACAAGGACGTGGCTGCAATATGTGGGGGACAAGGACGTGGCTGCAATATGTGGGGGACAAGGACGTGGCTGCAATATGTGGGGGACAAGGACGTGGCTGCAATATGTGGGGGACAAGGACGTGGCTGCAATATGTGGGGGACAAGGACGTGGCTGCAATATGTGGGGGACAAGGACGTGGCTGCAATATGTGGGGGACAAGGACGTGGCTGCAATATGTGGGGGACAAGGACGTGGCTGCAATATGTGGGGGACAAGGACGTGGCTGCAATATGTGGGGGACAAGGACGTGGCTGCAATATGTGGGGGACAAGGACGTGGCTGCAATATGTGGGGGACAAGGACGTGGCTGCAATATGTGGGGGACAAGGACGTGGCTGCAATATGTGGGGGACAAGGACGGACGTGGCTGCAATATGTGGGGGACAAGGACGTGGCTGCAATATGTGGGGGACAAGGACGTGGCTGCAATATGTGGGGGACAAGGACGTGGCTGCAATATGTGGGGGACAGGACGTGGCTGCAATATGTGGGGGACAAGGACGTGGCTGCAATATGTGGGGGACAGGACGTGGCTGCAATATGGGGGGACAAGGACGTGCTGCAATATGTGGGGGACAAGGATGGCTGCAATATGTGGGGGACAAATGGCTGCAATATGTGGGGGACAGGACATGGCGCAATATGTGGGGGACAGGACATGGCTCAATATGGGGGGACAGGACATATCGGCGAGTACATGAGAAAAAGTATCGGTACTTGTACTCGGTCCTAAAAAAAAGTGGTATCGGAACAACCCTAGTATCCGGTCCATTGACCCTTGTTCTTGTGGGCCTGTTTGCTGCTGTATACTATGTTGTTGCCCACCTGTCAGTTTATTGCTTGGGGATGTCCCACGGTCTGTGACTACAAGTTCTGCAATCTTGAGTTTTGCCATACCTGTAAATTCCACATCTCTTTTGAGTCTCGGCAGGTGCGTTCCATAAAATATACATACACATATATATTTATAATTTTTTATGGAGAACTGTGATTTGATTTATTGTTAAACCACTTTGACACTGGATGAGAAATATGACTAAGCGCATTGCTGTTTTTCTTTTTTGCAGAATTTGTTAAGTGGAGTGAGTACCCACTAGGACTGGTGCCAGGGCAGATGCAGGACCCCAGCTGCCTTCTGATTGATAGCTACTCTATGATGTCTGTCCTGGAACAACAGGAGTCAGAGGCCAGGAAGAATGGACAGAGCACTGCAATGTGGTAAGGAGCCAACATGCTTTTTTTTTTTTTTCTTTTTTTGTACTCTGGACATCCCTTGTCCATCTGTATGCATTTGGTGTTCCTCCTGCCTGATTTTTTTTTTTTTTTGTCCCACTTCTTCCAAATTCACCTTGGGTACATATGTAAAACGGGGGTATTCCTGCACCATTATGGGTATATAGAGTTGCTCAAGGGTGCCGCAAACACCCTAAGGGTCAATTCACGAAAGAATCCCAAAATCAAATAGTGGTGTTATTTCATGAGGGAGCGCAACACCACTATTTGATTTTTTTGTGACAACTTAGGTACTTGTTGATCCTAAAAATAAAGAAAATTGAGGTGTAAGATAAAACTACATTATGTATCTTTATGGAGACAGATAACAATACCCTGTGCTGCATGTAGTACATCATTACCTCCCAAAGTGCTTTGTAAGTGAGTTTATAAATATGGATGGGATTATGTTTTCCACTGAGAATAAAAGCTGTGCTGGATCAGGTCAACGAGTGCACAGAAAAAAGGGGTCGCTAAAATACTTAGCCCATCGCTAGTATATAGATGTTTTTCCTTGTTAATCAGCAGCATGTGGTCTTAAAGTGATTGTAAAGGTTCGAAAATTATGTAAAAATAACAAACCTGTTATACTTGCCTCTGCTGTGCAGCTCGTTTTGCACACAGTGGCTCCAAAGCTAGTTTCCTCCCTGCATCAGATAAGGCCCTCTCGGAGGGGGGGTTATCTTGTGTGTGTGCACTCCTGCGTCATTAGACTGACAGCAGAGGGAGCCAATGGCTGCGCTGCTATCCATCTATCCAATTAACAGCCGAGAAGCCAGTGCGTTTTTGACGCAGGACTTTCATGGGCTCAGGTAAGTAAACTGGGGGGGGGGGGGGGGGGGGGGGGGGGGGGGGGGGGCAGTATCTGATGTTTTTCACCTCCATAGGATGCATGGAGGTGAAAAAACAGGAAGGTTTACAACCCCTTTAACTTCTTGCTGTCCATGTAACACTTGTAACAGCAGGGAAAGTTGAAGCCTTTGTTAACCCCCCAAAAAATAAACGTGGATCCTGCTCCTTTAGCATTTTCTACAGCACAGTGCTTATGCTGTGTAATTTGGCTCCCTGTGACACCTGAAATACCTGGCTATGTCCTCCGCTGACCACGATATATCCAGGCTGATGAGCCCTGAAACTGTGGTCCGAGTACAAGCCTCAGTCTTCCACTGCTATCTGCAGCTCTACTTTGTCTCCCTCCCCACCTGTCAGCTCTCACTAGCGCTGCTCTTCTCTCGCTGCTGCTTCAAAACTATCTTACCCTTATATCGTCACCCCTAAATCTTGGCCCTGCCCGCTGAAGCTATCAGACAGGGAGAACAGAGCCTGGAGTCATGCGATCGCTGGGAGATGCTGTGGAAACGGGTAGAACTTCTTTTTTTTTTTTTTTTAATAAAGCACATGCACTAGGGTACTGCTTTTTTTATCTGACAGGGATAATATAAAGATGAGATCGTGGCTTGACAACCACTTTGAAGCCCAGCTACCACACATTTGCACCCACATCGTTCTCTGTCAAATGTTTGTCCTGGGAGCCAGTGAGATGGGCTGCTCATCGTGTGACCGTTGTGGAAACCTGTCCCAGGGGGTCACAAGATGGCAGTTCTGCCTCCCAGCTAAAAGACACTTGCGAGAGGTGGTGCGAATGCAATAACTATCAGATTTTATGCAGATTGTTGTTTTTTTTTTATTTAACTCTTGTTAAGAGAAATGTAAATGTTTATTTGTTTGCAGCACCCAGAATATGCCATCATCTGAAAATATATTCTGGACTCCGAATGAATTGAATCATATCAAAGCTGGACTTCGACTCTTCTGAAGGTTTTTATTCAGACCTGCTACTTCTAACCAGATCCTTTTATAGCCTGACCTTTCAATGCAGGTGAACCTGGGCATTGACTGGCGGACGGATGAGCAGCAAGAAGAATTTCTTTCATAAACTATGTTTAAAGCTCTTTTTTTTTTTTTATATAAATATGGCAATTTAGTTGTATACGTTTCTTCATTTTAATTCACAAAAATGTCTGTGAAACCTTGTGTTTTTTTTGTTTGTGCACCAAAACTTTGTTAAATACATACGATGTATAAATAGTCTGTGCTTGTGTTGGTTTTATCTGTATTTGGGGGAGGGATTTGTAGTTTTTCTATGTTTTTAGGTATAAAAATTAGCAATGTAAACTACAGTGTTAATTCTGTAACAAACATGAGAACAAATTTATAGATTCCTATTGTTTTAACGGTAGCTAAAATATATGTAGAAATTGTGGAATTTAAATAGTGCAGCACTTTGACTGCATGCCGACCAGTGCACAATGATATGTCGACACAATGGCTTGGCTGGGCATAAAGGTACGTCCCCTTTAAAATGTGGCGTTGTGGGTGCGAGCTCCGTGGGTCACCCGCGCTTGTCTCATGCAGAGGAAGAACAGGGAAATGCTAATGACTTCGATCCCCTGATGAAGTCACGTGGTGTGACGAATACGCGTCGGGATTGGAGCACTGGACCCTTTACACCTGACGGACGGTCGACGAGCTCGCTGCTCGTGGATGTATGACCGCCTCAGCTGACTTTATGTGAGTTTTTATTTTGTGCTTTGTTTATTAAATCTTTATTTTGCGGTATTATGCGATGTGCCCTCCTATTTTTGTTTCAAACACCATCGTTTGAGTATCGGCGGATCAACATCTAGCCAAACAGCGGCAGCAGAGCAGCACCTGACGAGCTCGCTGCTCGTGGAGATAGGCACCCCCTTTCACCACTCTGTGTAAGTGCACATCTTTTGATTGCTAGCAGGAATCCCTCCAGTGGTGACAGGACTACTCTATGTTTGTTTTTTTGTACTTTCCCCTTCCATGCACCATCGGATTTGAGGCTTCCATTCATCAAGAGTTTGATGCCCTATCTGTCTGGCTATATCAGATAGCCTTGAGGTAAGCTGATAGGATCACTAGAGGTGTGGGCTGCACGTTTTGGAATCCTCCATTGCACCTTCACTCATTTGGCTGCTGGAACATCTCCTTTTGACTTCACACCAGATTTCACTTGCTGCACCGAGTTGCATGATTAAGTTGGACTCTCTTCTTTTATTTGGTTTTGTCTGCAGGACTGAGTTTGACCATGCATTCTATTATGTCCACCACACATCTTTATAGATGACACGGTCACTGTTATTTACTGTTACTTTGTTCACATTGTGTTTTATAGAATTTTTTCTATATATTTATACATTTTTGTCACTTATTGTATTCACCTAGTTTACTACTTCACTTCCCCTTTCCCATCACCCTTTAGGCATCACCACCACAGCGCAAACAATATCACTTGTTGTAAGCATTTCCCCATTCTACCTAGTGAAAGGACCCATCACAGCTCCCTGTAATCGGGATCAGTGTTGTCGTGACACACTTACCCCCGCCCCCACATTTTTACAGTAATCTGTGCATTTTTATAGCACTGATCGCTATGACAATGGTCCCAAAATGGCGTCAAGTTTTCAATGTGATTTGTGGGGGGAAAATGGTAACTCCTACACTGCTGGAGTCACCGATTTCCGTATCATGAGAGAGAACCACAGGAGCAGAACAATAAAACGACAACTATGAATACACACAGTGCCTTGCGAAAGTATTCGGTCCCCGTAAACTTTGCGACCTTTTGCCACATTTCAGGCTTCAAACATAAAGATATAAAACTGTAATTTTTTTGTAAATGTGTGTCCTTAGTAGTGTTCTAACTGTAGGGGGAGGTGACCGATTGTGTCCCTATGTACAAGGGACACAGATCGGTCTCCTCTCTCCCTGACAGGACGTGGAGTCTGTGTTTAAACACAGAGCTCTACGTCCCTGCTTAGTTACTGGGCAATCACGGGCACGCGCACGGTGTTCCCAGTAACGCGACAAGGGCGCGCGCTCCCCCTAGCGGCTTTAAATGACAGGACTACATATGACGTCCTGTCAGAACAATAGAGCATTCCACCCGCCGTCATTTGACGGCGGGGGGGTGTTAAGTGGTTAATAAATGCAACGATCTCCATTTTATTAGGTTCTCTGCTTAAAAAAATATATATAAATAAAGGAAACTTTTAGCAAAAAAAAAAAATAGATTTTTCACTTGTGAACAACAAATGTCAGAAATAGGCTTGGTCCTTAAGTGGTTAATAGTGCCCCTGTTTGGGGTCTCCCTATTGGTGGTGGATAAAGTATTGCATATGGTCATAGTTTTCCTCCACTTAAAACGGCGGTTCACACAAAGTGAACCTCCCACTTTTTGGATCCCTCCGGTGTCACATTTAGTACCTTTCAGGGGGGAGGGGGTGCAGATACCTGTCTGAGACAGGTATTTGCACCACATCCGAGTCCTGACTCCAGCAGGGAATCCAGCCCCTTCACGTCACCCCCCAGCGGTCTTCTGGGAAACGCTGTTCCCAGGAGAGAGCGGGGCTTCACTTCCCAATTCCCTCACCGAGGATGGTGGCGGAAGCTACCGAGGACCGAACGATTGCTCCACCTCGGCTGCTGACATTGCGGGCACGCTGGACAGGTAAGTGTCCATTTTTTTTAAAAGTCAGCAGCTGCAGTATTTGTAGCTGCTGGCTTTAAAAAAAAAAAAAAAAAATGGCAGCACCTTCGCTTTAAGGACCGAGCCTGTTTTTTTTTTTTCAGACTCTGTGTTTACAATTTTAAAACAGGTTTTCTGCTAGAAAATTACTTGGAACGCCTAAACATTATATATTTTTTTTCCCCTAAAACCTTTGAGAATAAAATGCCGGTCATTGCAATACTTTTTGTCACACTGTATTTGCGCAGCAGTCTTACAAGCACAATTTTTTTTAGGAAAAAAAAATTTCACTTTTTTTAAATAAAATAAGACAACAGTAAAGTTAGCTTAATTTTTTTTATATTGTGAAAGATAATGTTACGCCGAGTAAAATGATACCCAACATGTCACGCTTCAAAATTGTGCCTGCACGTGGAATGGCATCAAACTTATACCCTTAAAAATCTC
Source organism: Rana kukunoris (assembly GCA_029574335.1). NCBI lineage: Eukaryota > Metazoa > Chordata > Amphibia > Anura > Ranidae > Rana > Rana kukunoris. The sequence continues at coordinate 119,161,417 of CM056057.1, forward strand.
CATAGGCAACATTTAAAAGTTATAGGTTGCATGTTTTGAGTTACAGGAGGTCTAGGGCTAGAATTATTGGTCTTGCGCTAACGATTGCGGCAATACCTCACTTGTACCGTTTTCATATATGCAGGTGACTTGTCATACTCTGCTCCCTATAACAGAATGCTGCAGAAGTACTGTGGTGGCCAACTGCGCATGCGCAATGCGTTCCAATGGATTTACGGGGGGGGGGGGGCCCCCCTCTCCCGCCGCCAATAATGGTGATCTCATGGCGAATCCCACGGAGTCCACCATTATAATTTCAGGACCAGCCACGGAAAAGAAGGATAGCTCCGTTGTGGCAGCAGCTGCTGCTGCTACCGAGATAGTCATCTTTAAAGTGCCGACATATATATGTACGCAAGTCGGTCCTTAAGTGGTTCAACCGATACTTAAGAGGGACATGAGGAGAACTGAAGGGGCATGATCAGTCCCACTCCTTATGTGGGTTATGGGCACCCCTGAATGGTTCCCCGGTATTATGTACAACCAATCCTGACATACTGGGCCCCTGACTGGATGCTGTATCAGTTGGGAGGGAGTTGTTAATTTCTTGCTAATTGAAGGCAGTTATTTTTGTAATCTTCTACGTCCCTAGGGTATTTTTTTTATTCTTTGCTTTTACTCTTCTGCTATGATCTCTTTAAAGTGGAGTTCCACCCAAAAATAGAACTTCCGCTTTTTGGAATTCTCCCCCTGTCACATTTGCCACCATTCAGGGGGAGGAGGGAACAGATACCTGGTGTAATATCAGTTCCGGGCATAGCTCACCGCAGTGACCTAGGACACATCTGTCACCTACTCTACTTCACACCCCCCCCCCCCCCTGCTGCAGTCTTCTGGGAGACACACAGGTCCCAGAAGAGAGCAGGGACCAGTGGGATCATGCACGCGCAGTAGGGAGCCAGGAAGTGAAGCCCTTTACTGAAGATGGTGGCGCCTCCACCCAAGAGCCGAGGGACAGATCGGCTTTGGGTGCCGACCTCATGGGCATCCATATATTAAAAGTCAGCAGCTGCCGTATTTGTAGCTGCTGACTTAATATATATATTTTTTTTTCCCAGCGGAACTCTGGTTTAGGTTCCTTACTGTACAACAGGTATTGACTTCTCTATTAAAATGAGCCATTTTCTCCCTGATCTCATTAATCTCTTGAGTTTACCCTCTTTCTTTCTTTTATTGTGATTTAAAAAACTCCAGACACCAAGGCCAGCATCAATAAAATATTTAAACCATTCAATTAGTTCATCATCACCCTTAGTGAGGAAAGGGAAAACATTCCACCTCTAAGTCCTAGGTATCATCAATGGGGCTTGCACCGTCGGCAGTAAAGCACAGCTAATTTTAGCAGCGCTTTACCATCGTTTTTATGGCACTATTCAGCCACTATCGGGGCATTTTTAACCCTCGCGAGCTGCCGAAAAGGGTTAAAACCACCCGCAAAGCACTGTTGCAGTTCAGCGGCGCTGCCCCTTGGTTTCAATGGGCAGGGGCGCTGTAGGACTGGTCTATATACACTGCTCCTACAGCGCCTCAAAGATGCAGATGGCAGGACACACTGGAGTGAGAGTAGAGGCTCATTCAGGGCACTTTGCATGCGTTATTTTTAGCGATATAGCGCCTGGAAAGCACCTCAGTGTGAAAGTATCCTAAAGCCTCATACACACACTATCGGATATCTGATGGAATCTAATCGGATGGATTTTTTTTCGTCGGATATCCGCCGAAGCTGACTTTCATCAAAAATTTGACCATGCCAAAATGCGGTGACGTAAAACACGATGACGTGCTGAGAAAAATGAAGTTTAATGCTTCTGAGCATGCGTTGACTTGATTCAGAGCATGCGCAGATTTTTGACCGATGGACTTCCACACCGAAGATCGTTTTTTTTTCTATCCATAGGAAAAATGTAAAACATGTTCTTTCTTTTTCACCGATGGAAAACAAATGGGGCCCACACACACGATAGGTTTGTCCGATGAAAACAGTGTTAAAGGGGTTGTAAAGGTAAAAACTGTTTTACTTAATGCATCCTATCCTAGGAGTTGTAAAGGAATTTTTTTTTTTGGCCTAAAATTAATGTCTGCAAGGTAGACAGACAGAATATTGTAATGATTCTTTTAAAAAAAAAGTAAATGCCTATTAAATTCCTTCATCTATATCACCTCCGGCATTCTAGTTTCTGTTCTATCATTCACTTCCTGGTTTGCAACTTTCGTTCATGTAAGAAATATATTTCCCAGTATGAATTGCGGCACGCCCAGTAATTCACACCTCCTTGAAGTCTTTAACACGTAGAGAGCGTCCTGCCACACAGATGTAGTTCCCAGGAGGTGGAGAGCACGTTACTGACCACCGCTGTAAAGCCTCCCTTTACGGTGGTCAGTAAAATCAGACAAGCAGGAAGTGAACAGAGAAGAAATAGAGCAACTTCTGAGCAAAAACGAACAATGAGGAAGTGAAAAGAGGAATGTCTGCAGGTAAAGGATGCTTATTATGAAAAAATAAATTTTCCTTTACAACCTTTAAAACACATCTGACAGCACCGAGCCCCCAATTTACTTACCTGACCGTTTGAAATTGCCGGGCATGTCCACGTCATCCTGTTCGGTTCCTAGCCTGGCCGTTGATTGGCTGGGCGGATTGATAGCAGCGCAGCCATTGGCTGGCGCTGCCGTCAATCACAGCGAATGATGCGGCCGCCGCTTTATCACGGGAGCGCACAAACAAAAGCTTTCTACCGTGCAAGCTCCCTCGCATGAAGGTAGAAAGCTTTTGCAAGGAGGAGCCGAGACAGCCGCCGAGGGACCCCAGAAGACAGCTTTCCGGGGACACTCTGTGCAAAACGAGCTGCACAGTGGGCGGTAAGTATGACATGTTTGTTATTTTAAAAACAAAATATTCCTGACTTCAGTGTTCCTTTAAAGATTCTGTAACAAGCATTAGAACACATTTTATAGATTCTTTTTTTTTTTTTTAACTGTAGCTGAAAATACATTTTGAAATTGTGGAAATAAAATATTGGAGCACTTTGAGAATTTCTTGTATACAAATAAGACCCAGCCAGATACAGGTCAGCCTCTACAGAATGCATGTAAATTACATCTTAAAAAATTATGGTTACAGCTTTCCGTGCTCTCACACAAAACAAATTTTGAAAAAAACACATATTTTTGTCATAAAATGTTGACACAATTTATACTGCTACATATCTTTGGTAAAACCTACCCAAAGTTTTAGATTCTACAAGCTATAGTGCAAAATAATAAACAATGTATCACATCTGATGTACTGGTGACCTCTTTTATTGAGAGCATAACAAGCCAAGAAAGCATAAATGCCCCCCCAAATAACCCCTTTTTGGAAAGTAGACATTCCAAGGTATTTAGTAAGAGGCATGGTGAGTTATGTGAAGTTGTAATTTTTTCCCACAATTCTTTGCAAAAGTAAGATTTTTTTTTTCCCCTCAAAATTGTCATTGTAATAGCTTATTTCTCTCATTCACATACCACAAATGACACCCCAAAATACATGTGTGGGACTTTTTCACTGCCTGGCCACATAGAGGCCCAACATGCAGGGAGCACCATCAGGGGTTCTAGGAGAATAAATGATACATATAACTTGTTGACTACCTATTACAATTTTCAAGGCCCTGGAGCACCAGGACAATGAAAACACCCAGAAAATTACCCCATTTTGGAAAGCCAACAACCCAACATATAATTTATGAGGCATAATGAGTCTTTTGAATGGTATTTTTTCCCCAGAAGTTTTTTGAAAATGAAAATGCATTTTCTTTATGCAAAGTTGTCCATTGATAAGATATTTCCAACACACAGCATGCACATAGCAAAAATGACACCCCAAAATACATTCTGCTACTTCTCCCGAGTATGGCAATACCACATGCGTTCGAATTCTACACAGCCTGGCCACATAGAGATCCAGCATGCAAGGAAAACCATTAGGCGTTCCAGGGACACATAGCATGCACATACCAAGAATTGCACCCCAAAATACATTATGCTGAGCAAACGTAAACAAAAGATTACCTGTGGTTTTAGTAGCGCAGTTCTACACAGCATGATAGCACTGGTCTAGGCAGCAGGCAGGGATACTGTTCATACACAGTCCAGGGTAAGTGCAGGCAGAGATATTGTCAGCAGTGTAAAAAAATAAGATTTTTCTACTCACCGTAAAATCTTTTTCTCCGAGTTCATGGACGGACACAGCCTTAATCTTGACAAAGTGGGTATTAGCCTTCCTGTAGGAGCGACTAGGCAGAAACTTATAGTAAAATGTTTAACCACTTGCCCACCGGGCCTGTTTTTCAGATTCAGTGTTTACGAGAATAAAACACTTTTTTTTTTCTAGAAAATTACTTAAACCCCCCAAACATTATATATATTTTTTTTTCTAACACCCTAGAGAATAAAATGGCAGTCATTGCAATACTTTTTGTCACACCGTATTTGCGCAGCGGTCTTACAAGCGCACTTTTTTTGAAAAAAATTCACTTTTTTGAATAAAAAAAATAAGACAACAATAAATTTGGCCCAATTTTTTTATATATTGTGAAAGATAATGTTACGCCGAGTAAAATGATACCAAACATGTCACGCTTAAAAATTGCGCCCGCTCGTGGCATGGCGTCAAACTTTTACCCTTAAAAATCTCGATAGGCGACGTTTAAAAAATTCTACAGGTTGCATTTTTTGAGATACAGAGGAGGTCTAGGGCTAGAATTATTGCTCTCGCTCTAACGATCGCGGCGATACCTCACTTGTGTGGTTTGAACACCGTTTTCATATGCGGGCGCTACTCACGTATGCGTTCGCTTCTGTGCGCGAACTCGTCGGGGCGGGGCGTTTTAAATTTTTTTTTTTTGGTTTTCTTATTTATTTTAAATTATTTTTATTTATTTCGGTGTATAAAATTATAAACTAACAAAATTATCACTTTTATTCCTATTACAAGGAATGTAAACATCCCTTGTAATAGAAAAAAGCATGACAGGTCCTCTTAAATATGAGATCTGGGGTCAAAAAGACGTCAGATCTCATATTTAGGCTTAAATGCAAAAAAAAAAAAAATGTTTCTTTAAGACGCTGGGCGGGACTGACGATTTGACATCACTTCCGCCCAGCAGAGCTATGGGGAACGGGTGGGGGCGATTTTTCCCTCACTCCCAACACAGCTGCCGACAGGACCCGATCCCCTCCGCCGCTACCGACGGCTCCGGTAAGCGGCGGAGGGCGCGGGAGAGCGGCGGGAGGGGGGGGGGAGCCCTCTCCTGCACCGATAACGGCGATCTCGCGGCGAATCCGCCGCAGAGACCGCCATTATAGTGTACAGGACTGCCCACGGTAAAGATGGATATCTCGGTTGGGGCAGCAGCTGCTGCCGTTACCGAGATATCCATCTTTCATGTCAAAAAGCAGTACAAAACATAAAAAAGGAGGGGTGGGTGCCGTGTCCGTCCATAAATTCAGAGAAAAAGATTTTACGGTGAAAAAAATAAATCTTATTTTCTCTTTCGTTCATGGACGGACACAGCCTTAATCTTGACAAAGTGGGACGTCCCAAAGCAGTGTAAAAAAAAAAAAAACGAGGGGTGGGAACAGCATAGCATTAAACTTCACCCCAAAACAACAGCGCTCTTTAACTGAGGGGTTGCAACAATTAAAACAGCCGACTGCCAAACTTTGCGGCCGAAAGAAGCATCCGAAGATTCACTCAGTCTTGTAGAATTTAGTTAAAGTTAGAACGGACGACCAGGTCGCCGCCTTACACACCTGGGAAACCCGACACCCTTATGGCGTAAGCCTGAATCACTATCTGTCGGATCCACCTTGAGATGGTGGCTGACGAGACCGCTAGGCCCTTCTTGGGACCAGCCACCAAAACAAACAGCGAGTCTGACCTCCGGGGCAGTAGCAGATAGGTATACTCTCAGAGCTCGGACAATTTTCCAGGGAATGCAACGCCGCCTCTCTAGGGTGCGACGGATGAGGACACAAGGATGGAAGTACAATGTCTTCATTGAAATGGAAGGCCGAGACGACCTTAGGTAGAAAGGAAAACTGCGGACGCAGCACCACCTTATCCTTGTGGAAGATCAGATAGGGAGCCTTGCATGACAAGGCTGCCAGCTCAGAGACTCGTCTAACCGACGTGACCGCCACTAAAATGACCACCTTCTGAGAAAGTGTCAACAAGGGAATCTCCCTGATCTCTTCAGACGGTGGTTTTTGAAGCACCGAGAGGACCAAATTCAAGTCCCACAGAGGTAGCGAAGGATGGCCCGGAGGGGCCACATGCCGAACCCCCTGTACAAAATGTCCTCACTAGAGAGTGAGCCGCCAGGGGTCGCTGAAAAAAACAGCCAAGGCAGATATCTGCCCCTTAATCGTGGTTAAAGCAAGCTTTTGGTCCACCCCGTGCTGCAAGAACAGCAGGGCACCAAATAAGTCAGTGGATTCCACTTCATTTTCTTTGCAAAGGGCCAAGTAAGCTTTCCAAGTGCAATGGTAAATCCTCCTAGAGGACAACTTCCTAGCCTTCCTCATGGTAGGAATCACAGAATCCGATAGGCCCTGGTCTATTAGTACCTGGCTTTCAATAGCCATGCCATTAAAGCCAGCGACTGTAAACTAGGATGCAGTATGAGACCTTGTGACAGCAGGTCCTCTCTCAGCGGTAGACAAGGGACGTCCGCTACCAGATGGTTGACATATGCCACCTCCGTGGCGTTTTACGAATGGATCCTGACTGGACGCCCCTGTAGCCTCTGAGATCATGTGGAGAGGCACAGCCTGATCACCCGAAGTTCCAGGACATTGATTGGCAAGTGGGAATCCTCCGGAGACCAGCGACCCTGGGTCGCCTGAACCCCCCCAACCAGTAAGGCTGGCGTCCGTTGTAATGACTATCCAATGAAAAGGAAGGAACCACTTCCCGGACAGAAGTGCCAGTGAGGTCAGCCACCAAACAAGGGAGGTCCTGACCAGGTGGCTCACCCGAATTTGATAATCCAGGGATAATGGGCGCTTGTCCCATCTGGACAGAATTTCCTTCTGTAGCACTTGTGTGTGGGATTGCACATATGGTACCGCCTCGAAGGAGGCCACCATGAGGCCCAGGACTCGCATGCAAAAGCGGAGTGATAACCATTTCTGGGATGTCAACTGCCGCAACGCAGCCTGAAGGGTCTGCAACTTTTCCACAGGGGAAAAAACCCTTACCTCTGAGGAGTCCAGATTTAACCCCAGATATACTAGGCGTCGAGTCAGTACCATTACTGACTTCTGAATGTTCAGTACCCAACCAAAGTGTCGGAGGGTTTGACAGGTTATAGACACGCTCACCTCCAATTCTGAGGCTGAAGCGGCCCTCAGAAGCAGGTGGCCCAAGTAGCCCACGATAGTGATGCCATGTTGTCTTCGTAGGGTAAGAATTGGGGCAAGCACCTTGGTGCCGATGCCAGGCCAAAGGGGAGAGCCACAAATTGATAGTGGTCTTCCCCAACAGCAAAGCACAGAAGTCTCTGATGCTTTGTGCATATGGGGACATGTAAATAGGTATCCCTGATGTCCAAGGATGCCAGAAAGTCCCCCGGGTGGAGGGCAGTAACGACAGAGCAAACCAATTCCACCCGGAATCTTTGTAACTTCACTAAGCAATTGAGGGTCCTGAGGTCCAGAATTGGGCGAACGCCCTCCTTCTTTTGTACTATGAACAGATTGGAGTAAAACCCCTGAAACCGTTCCTGTACTGGGACAAGAATAACCACCTTGCGTTTCAGCAGGTCTTGAACTGCCCCAAATAGGGCTTTCCGACCAGTCATGGCTCCTTCCCCTTTTTGGACTGTGGGAGCAGTGTGCTCTTACCTCCTGTAGCATCTTTAATGGAAATCTCCAAATAGTCTGTCGCCCTTAAAGGGCAAGTCCATCAGGGCTTTCTTGGAAGATTGGTTGGCGGACCAAATCTTTAACCAAAGTAGACGGCGTAACACCACTGCCTGATTTGAAGCCCTGGCCAGCAGATAAGTAGTGTCCAAGGCCGATTCACAAACCAATTTTAGGCCTTGTACTAGTTGGTCAGCTAGGGCTACCTCGTTCGGTCAAGCCAGACGTGCTTGTAACCCATTCAGCAGCATCTTTGCCCATTCTGTGAGTGTCTGAGACACCAGGGCCCCAACTAGGGTTGGGCGTACCGCCGAACCCACTACCGTGTACAGGTTGTGGGTGATCGCCTCAGCCTTCTTGTCCGCAGGGTCTTTGAAGGCGGGAGCCCCCTCCACCGGTATGGTGGTTAGCTTGTTTAATCTGGACACAGGAGGGTCCACTAATCGGGGGCGAGGTCCATTTTTTTTCAAAAAAACTCTTCAAGAGGGTAAAGATTTTTGGGGACTGAAAAAACCTTCTGTGGTTTATGCCACTCCTTGTATAAAAGTTTGTCTAAATAAGACACACAACACCTTAGCAGTGCCAGTCGCCTTACGGAACCCAAAGGGGACCGGCGCTTCTGCAGACCCCTCTTTTTAGGGGACCGGCGCTTCTGCAGACCCCTCTTTTTTGCGTATCTCGCACTGCGGTGATAAGGTCACTTACTAGAGCCCTATCGCGTGCTGACCTGGGTCCAAAGTTGTCCTCACTGTCTGGGCAATCTTGGTCTGCATCCTCAGATACCTCAGAGCCAGGGGGCAGATGCAGCATCAGTCTGATGGTCCATCCACCGAGACAAGTATGACCGGGGGGGGGGGGGGGGGGATATAAAAAAAACAGACTTCTCTTTTAACGACAGCTCTGTAGATGTTGCTATCACACAGAAGATAGCAGTGCCCTTCAACAAGCCTGTTCAATATAATCAATTACAGGTCGAATAAATACATGAAAAAAGTAATTTGGCATATCTAATGGAAATAGTATTGGCATGCTTACAGTTTACTTAAAGCAGACCCACAGTGAAATACTTTAAAATGTAAGGCAAAGCTTAAAGGGTCACTAAATGAAAAAAAAAAATGTTTTTGCTGAAATGACTGTTTACAGGGTATAGAGACATAAAAGTTAACTGATTCCTTTTTAAAAATGATTAAAAATAGATCAAAATCAATCATATAATGTGCCTCTAGTTTCACTTTCGTTTTTAAAATGATTTCATGTTTCTGTGAAGTAGAGAGAGACACAGAACAAAAACAAACAAATCCAGGGCAGTGTTTTGTTTTTAAAATGAATCTGGTTCTGAGGAGTTTTAGACACACAGCTTGGACCACAGTGAAAATCTGCCATGAGTTTTTTCATAAGGAGCCAGACAACCAGGAAGTGTGGAGATCAAAGAAGTATTACAGCTACTTCAAAGCAAAAACAAAACAATGAGAACATGAAAACAGCACTGCATTAAGGTAAAGGAAGCTATTTAGCTAAAAAAAAAAATTCCTTTAGTGATCCTTTAATATATTTAGGCAAAAACAAAGATTTAGAGCTGCGCCTTGTCACCCGGACTCGATACAATCAAAAAGAGTCCATATATCAGTCGTGTGGAGATAAACAATCCTTCAAACATGAGAGAAGTAGTAGGTTGGCTCCAATACAAATCTCCGCTGGTCTTTAATCAGGATGGACATATAATAAACACCACTGTGCTCGAACTTGGCTTTTCAATGTGGCCCACCACCAGAAGTATAAGCAGCTTACCAGAGGAATGGCTGTAATCAACAGTCGGCTGTGACCCAGCCGCGGCCTTTAGAGAACCAGGACGAATCCCAAATCCTAGGGCAGTGTTTACACCGGGGCTCCACTTAGCAACTCCACCAATTAGATCATATTTAAATGCTAAATAGAGGCAGACATAGCGTAATCCCGCTGGGACATTTATTTAAAATAGTAAAAACCAGAATACTCACATGGGAGATGAGTTAGACAGGCATATAAAATACAAAGTTGCCGGCCGGCAAACAGATCAGCAAGGACCCTCCTCCAGAGCGTAATGACGTCACCGCACGTCTACCCAGACGCGTTTCGTCGTAGGACGTTGTCAATGGGATGGGACGTCCTACGACGAAACGCGTCTGGGTAGACGTGCGGTGACGTCATTACGCTCTGGAGGAGGGTCCTTGCTGATCTGTTTGCCGGCCGGCAACTTTGTATTTTATATGCCTGTCTAACTCATCTCCCATGTGAGTATTCTGGTTTTTACTATTTTAAATAAATGTCCCAGCGGGATTACGCTATGTCTGCCTCTATTTAGCATTTAAATATGATCTAATTGGTGGAGTTGCTAAGTGGAGCCCCGGTGTAAACACTGCCCTAGGATTTGGGATTCGTCCTGGTTCTCTAAAGGCCGCGGCTGGGTCACAGCCGACTGTTGATTACAGCCATTCCTCTGGTAAGCTGCTTATACTTCTGGTGGTGGGCCACATTGAAAAGCCAAGTTCGAGCACAGTGGTGTTTATTATATGTCCATCCTGATTAAAGACCAGCGGAGATTTGTATTGGAGCCAACCTACTACTTCTCTCATGTTTGAAGGATTGTTTATCTCCACACGACTGATATATGGACTCTTTTTGATTGTATCGAGTCCGGGTGACAAGGCGCAGCTCTAAATCTTTGTTTTTGTTGTATTTCCCCTTGTGTTTCGGCACAAGAGCTGCCGCCTCCTCCCTATTTTTTAATTTTATTTTTATGTTAGTAACTGACCACACCGGTACTAATTGATTATTTAACTGTGACAAGCGCAATTTTTTCTCTGTAATATATTTAGGCAACTTCCCATTAGAATAACAAGGGCTGATTCAGTTACCGAGCTGCTGTTCATACTGATGGAAGACTTGAGGTCACCCTCTAAAGACATATTTTAAGAGTGAACACAGAAACATGCAACCAAAACACTGAATAATTAATGTGCTAATACAACATTGTAAACATTCTTCTATTTCCAAAAAGCTAAAAAAGGAAATCTATGGTCACAGCCACCCACTTTCATTTTATAACATCAGCAGTGTAATAAAAATACAAACAATATTTTGTGTTAACAATGCAATATAAACTTACTTGAAAAATCTCCTTTCATGTGGCGAGAGCTGCCTGTGTGCTGGCCATCTTTCCACGTCTTCCTGGATTCCTTGCATGCTTTTCAACTTCTCTTCTGCTTTAACTTAGAATTTTTAAAGGTTTACATAGTACCTTGCTGCCTGCAAGCAGTGACTGTGCCTCCTGAAACTCTGCCTTTCAGCACCTTTGTAGTTGCTGTAGTTCATAAGGCAGGCTCTGTGAATTCTATGACACAGCAATGCCTATAAACAGGGCATGGCTAATACATGTCACAGAACTCAAGGCAGTAAATACAGCGGAACCTCGGATTGCGAGTAACGCGGTTAACGAGCGCTTCGCAATACGAGCTCTGCATTTTCTAACATTGACTCAGTTTGCCTCGCAAAACGAGCACGATTTATGGGGAAACTCGATTTGATATAAGAGTACTTTGGATTACGAGAATTCTCCTGGAATGGATTATGCTCGTAATCCGAGGTTCCACTGTATGTGGGTATGTTCTCAAAGTTTACAAACTTCAAGATCATTCAGATTAATATGAATAGTCTAAAAATAAATAATGTGTACATGAATATATGATTTTTATCCGTGTGCTTTAGTTTATGTGACACTGTATTTAAATATGTTGCTCAACTGTCAGCATTTGTTCCCTAAACCTAAAAGTTGAGAGATACACAACCCTGACCTTTATTATAATTTTAGATAATGTACAGAATATGGTTTGCCAACCCACAAAGACACCAAGATAAACAGTTGGTGGATATTGCTCTCCAGCTTCTTCACAAAATGTTTTTTTTTGTGGAATCCACTGGAGCTAAAACAGACAGTGGAACCATACGACATTTATGCAGGACATTAGGACCCAGTATTATTGAGATTCAAGACAAAGCGTAACTAAGCGTTTGTTACCCCAACAAGTCAGGTTCTTGATATGTGCCTGCTGTACCATGTACTTGTACGATAAAGTATCCTGTTCTCTTTGTATTGCACCTCCTTTCATTTAAAGTTCCTGGTGATCCTACCAGTCCCTCTGCTTTCCTATTATAAGCTGACCACACTTAACAGGAGAGCACAGCATGGTCAGTTCTCTAGGTATGCTAGGAACTCAGCCTGCTCTCCTCCAATGATTTACATTCACTTTATAGTCTGTAAATACTCATCGCCTTGCTGGTGCTGACATTTTCTCAGCTTCTGCCAAGTCTATGGCAGTCTTGATTGGCCAGCAGAAAATTATGCAACTTCCATGCTTGTGCAAGGTTGTTTCACTCCTTAAGCCAAGTTGTGCAGAGAATGTTCACCGAGTTGCACATTTACATTGGAAGACTAGCTTTTTTTGCAGCAGCAGACACAAACGGGGTTATTTACTGAAACTGGGGAGTGCAACATCTGGTGCAGCTGTACATGGTAGCCAATCAGCTTCCAACTTCAGTTTGTTCAATTAAAGCGGTTGTAAACCCTCTGGTAACATCCAAACTCTTTACATATTCTTAAAGACCTTGTATTTCTACATCGATTGATCCCTATATAATATATCACATTACTAGTCTTACTGTATTAATCACCGATTTTGTGACATGTCATTTCTGTAGTAAGCCTGCACCATCTCTAATGTGGTCTACCGCGTCTTTCACAGTGAGAATTTCCGCCCACAGTTCCTTCCTGATTCATAAATCCCGCGCGTGTGCACTGCGATCACAATATGCAAGCCTAGGTCACGTGATGACTATCATGCTCTAGGTGAGAACCGGGCCGAAGCATCGCGGGATGTCGGGGCCGACGTCTGCATGAGGCAGCCCCGACATAAGCAAAGAATTTGTCCGGCCTGAGACTCAGCTTGTTGGATCCGGCGCATGCGCGGTACACGTCCCCACTCGAGAATGCAGCAATAAGTTAAGAAGTATACAGGTAAAATAAGGACATGGACTTAGAAAGTGACATTTTTGACTATACAACCACTTTAAGTATTGAAGAAAAAAAAACACTGGAAGCCGAATAGCTTCTATGCAGAGCTGCACCAGATTTTGCACTCTCCAGTTTTAGTAAATCAGTCTCAGCATGTCACTGCTGCAATAAAAGTTTGCCGCTAACAAATTGTGTTTAGTTACGCTTTAAAGCGCATCTAAACCAAACGACAATTATATTATATTGCAGCCTACCAGTTCTTAGAACGGGTTCCTGCATTTGTTTGATTTTTTTGGCAGTTTTTATTTTACCTGGTAATCCTGTAAACAACATACCCTGTGTGCATAGGTGGGGTGGCTAAGCTCACTGACACCGTTGTATCTATGAAGGGAGCCATGTTTTTCCCAAGCTGTATTTCAAATATGTGACTACAAAACAAAAAGAACAAACGAAGAGTGCTGTATAGTGCAGGTAAAACAATTTATTAATAATAATAATAATAATCAATGAATTGCACTCACAAAAGTTATGTTGCGATTATTTTGTGCATCAGGGCATGAGCACATCTGAGCAGTGAAAACTGAATGGTCAATCTGAATAACACTGCATGTAACGCAAGAGCAATAATTTGGGAGCACCACACTATACCAAAAGGTAAAATTGATTCTCATATGTGGCCATCGTGTGGTGCGCCACTGCTTTATCTAAATGTAAACAACTCCCAACAGATTTCAAATAATGAAACATCCTGACCTCACATGCTCACTTAGAATGGCCGAAAATAAAAGCATGTCCAAGGTTAGAAAATAAAAATAAAATTAGAAATTATTTTGCCACAATATTTTCCAATGTAATAGTCTCCACATGTTATCTTATGGTTATTACATTTTATCAAGATGTACACTTCATCAACAAAAGGGTGGTCATACAAAATTGGCCTAATCTGCCAAATTTATGTTGGGTGTAATTATTTGCTATGTGTAGAATACTGTATACAACGTGTTTTTTTCCTGGTAACTTAATACTGGCTTAAATTATAATTTTTTTTAATAATGCAATGTATAAAAGGCTAGAAGTGAAAACAGCTAGTCACCGCCTCCTTCCTTTGCACTGACCTATCAAAAAAGTTAAAGCAGATTGGCACTCTGACCACCATGGTGGCCTTGTTAGGGGGAAAAAGATTTAGGACAATAGGGAGAAGTGACAAAGTCTTTAGGTAAATAACCGATGCAAGTCAAAGATGTGCTCCCTGAAAAAAATATACTGTATTTTTCGGCGTACAAGATGACTTTTTACACCTTAATTACACTGGCAGAGAGCGGGGGTCGTCTGAAGCCCCATACACACTATCGGTTTTCCTGCAGGTTTTTGTCTTCAGGTTTACCAAAACCATTTAATATGAGGTCAAACCTTAATGCCGTGTACACACGAAAATTTTTCAGCATAAAAAAAAAAAAAACGTTTTTCCAACTTCATCATTAAAAACGATGTTGCCCACACACCATTGTTTAAAAAAAAATCATGAACAAAGCGCGGTGACCTACAACGCGTACGACGGCACTCTAAAGGGGAAGTTCTATTCGCCTTTGGGCTGCTTTAGCCGATTACTTGTTAGTAAAAGACGATTCGGGCTTTTCTGTCTGTTACAGCGTGATGAATGTGCTTACTCCATTATGAACGGTAGTTTTACCAAAACAAGTCTCATAACTTGCTTCTGAGCATGCGCGGGTTTAAAACGTCATTTTAGCCCACACACGATCATTTATTACAACCCGAAAAAGGACAGTTTAAAACGACGTTGAAAAATGCAGCATGTTTGAATTTTTTTTTTGTCGTTTTCAGAACCTGAAAAATTATGTGTAGCCCACACACGAGAAAAAAACTTGTGTGTACGCGGCATAAGAGTTTCAAATTGTATGCAATCAGGCAGGCCCTTACACTACGTGGTTTTGGTAAATCAAAAGAGAAAAACCTGCAGGAAAACGGATAGTGTGTATAGGGCTTTACGGGTGGGCAAATAGCCAGGAGAGTGCAGACCTATAGATGGGGTCTGAGCTCTCAGGCCCCGTACACACGGCCGAGGTTCTCGCCAGAAACCAGCGAGAACCTCGCTGGGAGCTGCATTCCAGCGAGAACCTCGGCCGTGTGTACGCTCTCTGCTCGCCCCGCCCGTCGGGAAACCCGTCGAGCAAATAGAGAACAGGTTCTCTATTTGCTCGACGGCCCGTCGGGATGAATGGCTGGTTGCCATTCCCGAAGGGCGGGTCGCAGATTCTGACGGCCAGCAGAGAACCTCGACGGGCGGAACGATGTGTTCCCCCCGTCGAGGTTCCCTGTCGTGTGTACGGGGCTTCAGACTGCCGGGACCAGAGCCATCAGGAGAGAAGCGAAGAGGCTCTGCTGCAGTGCCTGCTCACCTCTACCATGAAAAGAGGATGGACCTGCATCTACGTCTTCCAGAGCTGCCTTCAGAGATTGGGCTTGGATCGGAGCTACAAGACTGCATCCCTGTGTAAGGTAGGGGGTAGTCTTATACGGCGAGTATAGCCCAAAACAATGTTTTTTTAACCACTTCAATACCGGGCCAAAGGGGATTTACGTCTGTAGCAACCCCTCACCGATGAGAGTGGACGTCCTTTCTTCACAGCATTCTAGGGCGCGCGCACGAAGCGGCAGCACTCGCGATCCCGCGCGCGTGCCCGACGGCCGCGATTGCCGCGGGGCACCCGCGATTACCGCTGATCACAGCAGGAGTGTGGATCTGTGTGTGTTTTTTTACCAAAAATATGTAGAAGAATACGTATCGGTCTAAACTGAGGAAAAAAAAAGTAAAAAAATAAAATAAAATTGTGATATGTATTAAATAAAAAAGTAAGAAATATTGTGTTTTTTTTTTTAATTGTTGCTCTTCTTTTGTTTATAGCGCAAAAAATAAAAACCGCAGAGATGATCAAATACCACTAAAAGAAAGCTCTATTTGTGTGGGGAAAAAAACATAACGATTTAATTTGGGTACAGTGTTGCATTGTCACAGTGTGCAATTGTCATTCAAAATGCATCAGCGCTGAAAACTAAAAATTGGTCTGGGCAGGAAGGGGGTAAAAATGCCCTGTATGGAAGGGGTTAAAAAATTGGGGGGGTCGTCTTATACACCAGAAAATACAGTAGTTTCCCATTAAAATAAGTTAATTTGTGTATCTCTGTAATTTGTAAATACAATGCTGCCCACAAGCAACTGCTGTCCAATCTGTCAGAAAAAAGACTTTATAGTGCAAATAAAAAAAAAAGTCAGCAGGCAGGCTCTGCATTGCAGAAGAGACATGAAATGCCTCTTTTGCAATAAATTAAACTGATCTGTCTGCTCTCAGACTTCTTTAAAATGTACACTGAGCTGTGCATGTGCAGCTCAGTTGACATTCGACACAGTGCCCCTATGCTGGGGTGACTGAACTCCTGCATATGCATGGGAGTTATATCCCCTTCCAGAAAGCACAGGGAGATTCTCAACAGCACCAGCACAACTTAATTAAGAACACACCCCAGCTTGCTGACTGAACAAACAGAAGCTGATAAGATCATCACTTGGTTTTCTCCTGACTGGCTCTCATTACTGCTGTACAGGAAACCATAAAAAATGATATAAGAAAAATTCAGGTGCTTATCAAGTTGCATATAAAATACATGCAATATTTTTAGGAACAGTTGGATACGATTGGTGTTTTTACATTTGTTTAGAGTTGAGCTTTAAGATTTGATAATTGTAAGTTTCCAAAAGAGAGCTTAGCATGTTTAATGTGCGCACAATGCTCCCCAAATCTCTGTGTAACAATTGTATTGAGAAAAATGATGCAGTTACAGTGGGGCAAACAAGTATTTAGTCAGTCAGCCACCAATTTTGCAAGTTCGCCCACTTAAAAAGATGAGAGAAGCCTGTAATTGTCTTCATAGGTATACCTCAACCATGAGAGAGAATGCGGAAACAAATCCAGACAATCACATTGTCTGATTTGGAAAGAATTTGAAAATTATGGTGGAAAATAAGTATTTGGTCACCTAGAAACCAGGAAGATTTCTGTCTCTCACAGACCTGTATCTTCTTATTTAAGAGGCTCCTCTGTCCTCCACTCATTACCTGTATTAATGGCACCTGTTTGAACTTGTTATCGGTATAAGAGACACCTGTCCACAACCTCAAACAGTCACACTCCAAACTCCACTATGGTGAAGACCAAAGAGCTGTCCAAGGACACCAGAAACAAAATTGTAGACCTGCACCAGGCTGGGAAGACTGAATCTTGCGATAGGCAAGCAGCTTGGTGTGGAGAAATCGACTGTGGGAGCAATAATTAGAAAATGGAAGACATACAAGACCACTGATAATCTCCCTCGATCTGGGGCTCCACGCAAGATCTCACCCTGTGGGGTCAAAATGATCACAAGAACGGTGAGCAAAAATCCCAGAACCACACGGGAGACCTATGCCTCGTTTCCACTGGGCGGATCGGTTCGGTACGGTACGCTATTTTTGGGTGTTTCCATTATAAAAACGTGCCGTAAAACCGAACCGTACCGCACCAGCAAGGGTCCTGCTTCAGATGAGGGACCAGAGAGAGTGGAACGGTTTGGTTAGGGCGGACCTACAAATGCATCTCACCGATTGGTGGATGCTCTAGGAATTTTTTCTAAACCCCGAATGGTCCCTCACGGTCCGATTTGCAGTGGAAACGCTCACGCGATTAGACCGGTCCCATCCGAACCGCTCCAAAATTACTGACCCGAACCGATCCGTGCAGTGGAAACGAGGCACTAGTGAATGACCTGCAGAGAGCTGGGACCAAGGTAACAAAGACTACCATCAGTAACACACTACGCCTACAGGGACTCAGATCCTGCAGTGCCAGACGTATCCCCCTGCTTAAGCCAGTACATGCCGGGCCCGTCTGAGGTTTGCTAGAGAGCATTTGGATGATCCAGAACAGGATTGGGAGAATGTCATGCGGTCAGATGAAACCAAAGGAGAACTGTTTGGTAGAAACACAACTCGTGTTTGGAGGAGAGAGAATGTCGAGTTGCAACCAAAGAACACCATACCTACTGTGAAGCATGGGGGTGGCAAGATCATGTTATGGGGCAGTTTCTCTGCAAAAGGTAACAGGACGACTGATACGTGTACATGAAAGAACGAATGGGGCCATGTATAGTGAGATTTTGACTGCATGATAATGATCCCAACACACACCACCCAGGCAACGAAGTAGTGGCTTCTTAAGAAGCATTTCAAGGTCCTGAAGTGGCCTAGCCAGTCTCCAGATCTCAACCCCATAAAAAAAAACCTTTGGGAGGGAGTTGAAAGTCAGTGTTGCCCAGTGACAGCCCCAAAACATCACTGCTCTAGAGGAGATCTGCGTGGAGGAATGGGCCAACATACCAGCAACAGTGTGTGACAACCTTGTGAAGACTTACAGAAAACATTTGACCTCGGTCATTGCCAACAAAGGATATATAACAAAGTATCAAGATGAACTTTTGATGATGACCAAATACTTATTTTCCACCATTATTTTCAAATAAATTATTTCCAAATCATACAGACAATGTGATGGTCTGGATTTGTTTCCACATTTTGTCTCTCACCGTTGAGGTATACCTATGATGACAGTTACAGGCCTCTCTCATCTTTTTAAATGGGAGAACTTGCACAATTGGTGGCTGACTAAATACTTTTTTGCCCCACTGTATATCAATGCTGCACTGCATTCTCCAGATCCAAAGAGTGCCTTCATATCTCTGTGTTTTAGGGTGTTAGATAAAAAAATTGCCTGCTGAACCTTTGGCACAGTTGCAAAATAGACTTGCATTGGGATACATGGTGAAGCATGTAAAAAGCCAAAAAAAAAAGAAAAAGAACTGCAGCTAGAGCCTACATCTCCCTTTATGTTTGCCTACAGTGTTCTGTGGGATAAGGAAAGAAAGGGTTGGACAAAGTTATAGTTAAAGTGCATGTAAATCCAACAATTGAAGCTTTCCCCATTTCCTCCCTTTTGGTCTGCCAAATATACCACTGAATGCAGAACTGCAGATAAAACCTACATCCTATTAGATGGTCTGCCGAACCTACCATTGAGCGTTTTTATCCCAATGCCCCATACACGCGATCAGGATTTCTGGCGGTAAAAAGTCAGCCGAGAATCCTGGGGGAAAACCGAGAACCTGCTTGGTAACTTTCCCCCTGTACACACCAGAGGTTTTCCCGTCTGGAAAACTACGGTGAGAGCTTTGGCCGGGAATCCCGGCTGTGTGTATGCTCCACCTCAGTGTTTCCCATGGGGGAACTGCTGGGAAAAAGACCGCCGGCAGAAAAAAAAAAAAAAAGAGAACATGTTCTAATTTTTCCTGCCGCGATTCCCGGCGGTTTTCCTGTTGGGAAAACTGCCATGGAGCATACACACAGCCAGTTTTCTCGGCAAAAAGTGGTCATGGCAGTTTTCCCGATGGGAGAACTGGTCATGTGTACGAGGCATAACTTTTCACCAAGTGCAAGAAATCCTTGTTAAAGCAGAGGTTCACCCAAAAATCTACTTTCTGACATTAGATCCAGCATACTGCAGTGTCACTTTGGGTATTTTCGGAAGGCGTGACACGCCTTAGCAGCCCGTCAATCAGCTCCTCTTGGCTTAGGAATGCCCATTCCCCGCAGGAATCCCCGCTCGGAGCCGGATAACAACGGCTCATAAAACGATAAGTACAAAAAAAAACAGCATACTGCAGATGTTAGCATTATGCTGGATCTAATGTCAGAAAGTTGATTTTTGGGTGAACCTCTTTAATTATGCCAGTGCACAAGGAGGAGTTATAGGGATGAGAGGAGGTCGGTGTTCTTTGTAATGCACTAGAAATGAACTATGCGGGCCTGACAAAAAAATGCTGTGGAAGCCAAAAATACTCTGCCATCATTTTAACCACTTCTCTACCGTGGGTGTTTTTCAGATTTGGTGTTTACAAGACTAAAACATTTTTTTTTGCTAGAAAATTACTTAAAACCCACAAACATTATATATTTTTTTTTCTAACACCCTAGACAATAAAATGGCGGTCATTGCAATACTTTGTCACACCATATTTACGCAGCGGTCCTACAAGCGCACTTTTTTTGGAAAAAAATTAACTTTTTTGAATTAAAAAATAAGACAGCAATAAATTTGGCCCAATTTTTTTATATATTGTGAAAGATAATGTTACGCCGAGTAAAATGATACCCAACATGTCATGCTTACAAATTGCGCCCGCTCGTGGCATGGCGTCAAACTTTTACCCTTAAAAATCTCGATAGGCGACGTTTAAAAAAATTCTACAGGTTGCATTTTTTGAGTTGCAGAGGAGGTCTAGGGCTAGAATTATTGCTCTCACTACTTCCTTCACTTCTGCGCGCAACGATCACTTTTATTCCTATTACAAGGAATGTAAACATCCCTTGTAATAGAAAAAAGCATGACAGGTCCTCTTAAATATGAGATCTGGGGTCAAAAAGACCTCAGATCTCATATTTAGACTAAAATGCAAAAAAAAAAAAAAAAAATTAAAATTTGAAACTGTCATTTTTTCAAAATACAACATTTTTTTTTTCTTTAAGACGCTGGGCGGGACTGACGTTTTGACGTCACTTCCGCCCAGCAGAGCTATGGGGACGGGTGGGGGCGATTTTTCCCTCACTCGCATCCCCACACAGCAGACGAACGGACCCGATCGCCTCCGCCGCTACCGATGGCTCCGGTAAGCGGCAGAGGGCGCGGGAGAGCGGCGGGAGGGGCCCTCTCCCACCGCCAATAACGGCGATCTCGCGGCGAATCCGCCACGGAGACCGCCGTTATGTTTTACAGGACTGCTCGCACTAAAGATGGATATCTCGGTTGTGGCAGCAGCTGCTGCCGTTACCGGGATATCCATCTTCAAAGTGCCGCCGTATAAACTCGTTCAGCAGTCGGGAAGTGGTTAAAGAGGATGGTAAAAGTATACTATATTTTTTAGCACATCAACCGTTATTTTTTATGCATTTATTTCAGAGATGTATGAAGAATGTGTTTTTTTATTTTGTCTTAAAATAAGCTTTAAGTGGCTTTTATGTGTATTCAGGGCCTAACTACAGTGCATGTTTAACCACCTAAATACTGGGCACTTTCACCCCTTTCCTTCTTAGGCCAATATTCAGTTTTCAGCGCTCTCGCACTTTCAATGACAATTACGCGGTCATGCAACGCTGTACCCAAATGACATTTTTAGCATTTTGTTCACACAAATAAAATTTTCTTTTGGTGGTATTTATTCTCGAATTTGTTTTTTATGCTATAAAGAGCGGAAATTTGGAAAAAAATATATTTTCTTCTTTCTATTTTAAGAGAAATCCAATCAAATGTCATAAATTTAAGCCAAATTTGTATTCTGCTACATGTTTTTGTTAAAAGAAAAAAAAAAAAACAATCCTGTTAAGTGTATAATAATTGGTTTGTGTGATCACATGATGTGCGCAGGTGATCACGGACATACGTGTGCAAAAGATCACTGGTACATGTGATTTTACTGTTATAGATGGGGACATGTGTGTTTACTTTGTGTGTTTTACATTGTGGGGACATTAGACTGGTGATCAGTGAGTAAAAAGCTGTAAGAAAAGAAAAAAAAAAACACACACACACACACACAACAGCTCATACTCACTGATCACCAGCTGGCTGCAGCGATCCGCTCTCCTCACCGACAACTTCTGTGTGAGGAGAGGAGAGCCGATCACCTAGCAACCGGCTCTCTGTTTAAATCACATTACGGCTGCGATCGGACACGACCGTCATGTGATCAGGAGGGCCAATCACAGAGCCCTCCTGCCGATCTGAGACGCCACCTGAAAGTATATGTACAGTGGCTGGGTGGGAAGTAGTTAAAGAATAATTCTTTGTTTATAATTTGTCCCCAGGGAAAAACCCACTTATATACCTGAATAATATCTTATAATCCACAAAATAAGGGAACTGTGTTACAGTAACAAAACTTTAAGGCATGCTAATATTCTCAAGTGAGAAATCACAACAAAGCAAAACGCAGGTCAAACTAGTATGAAATGTCAAACCAATAGGCATACATATATCTGGCAGAAAGTATACTGCCCACTTTTCACTCGCTCTGTGCAAATAGACAATGCAGAGCCAACACAAAACCCAGTAACTTACTGTACTTAAAAGTTGATTCCATGCAACAAAATCAAAAAATATAAAAATAACGCACACAGCACAGATCACAGTACAAACAATTGCAAAATACATCTACATAAGCATTCAAGTGGAATTTAATAATGCTTTTTTTTCTGCAGTGCACATTTTACAAAATACTACAAAAACTCCAAGTGCCTGTACTAAAATTCCTATTTAGGAACATAAAGTCAATAAAAAGTGTACCTGTCACCTGTAAACTGTAGAGGCTGCCATTTCTGGGATGTACCAATGGACTTCCCAAAAAAAAAAAAAGGAAAAGCACAAACTCTGTAGCCCGCAGCAACCAATCACACTTCATTTTTCAGATTTACCTTGAGTAAACTGAAATCATACTGGCTGCTACTAGCTACATCACTTTTCACATCCTTTTTTTGCTTTACATTCTGAATTAGCATTGCAAGTTTCAACAAGGTGAAAGGGCTACTTTATACCTGACTGAAGCTGCATGTTAAAGTAATCAATATATTTAAGGGCTTCACCCGCAATATGGCTGCTTCCACTGTATGGAGGAGATGGGTCCACTTTAATAAATACCAAAGACAAGTTATGTAATGTATGCCCAGGTTACCTGTGCATTATCTGTACATAATCTGAGTCATTAATATACACATTTATATATATATTTATATAATAAAGTGAATTCTAAAAGGTCTCGTTTCTTTATAAACTACATTGCCAAAGTCATTAAGGAATTATTTAACCTCCTCACTGAGGCCTAGTCCTGCACTTCTGTACTTCAGGTAGAGAGCTGCAGGTACAATGGCAGTGAAGTGGCTTCCACACCATGGACTACAACAAAGTGACACATAGTGTCACAAACATAGCAGTGAAAATGCATTGCTGTAACTATTCTACACTTTTTTTGTCTGTGTATACTTCTTTTTTTAAATAAGGATAAATATATACATTTATTTATTTACATTACACATTGTCCGCAGTTTTTTATACAATCAAGAAAAAAGATACAATTTGTATCAACAAACAAAAGGTCAATTCTGGCTATACAAGATGGATATTTTCGGCTGCCCTTGGCCAATCCTGGATAGAAGTGGTACAACAAATCTTAACATTCATCGTTACTTTAAAGAAAAAGTAACTTTATCTAAGAAATGTAGTCCATCACAACCTAACCCCCCCCCCCCCCCCCCCCCCATCCCAACACAGAGGGCAAAAAATAAATAAAAATCAACATATTCTACCGTCTCTACTCTACTGAAGTATTTTAGGATAGAATTGGGTCTTTAGTTCATATTCATCATCCATTAGGATATTTTCATAATTCAACGCGGTTACAAAGAAGTTCCTCTTTTCTCCCATCATAAAGCTCAGAATCCAAAGAGTCTAATACCATGTACACACGACCGTTTTTCACGACGAGAAAAATAGAATTTTTTTAATTGGTTGTGAAAAACGGTCGTGTGTATGCTCCAAAGCATTTTTATAGACAAGAAAAAATGCCCAAATTTTTTTTTAGAACCTGCTCTATTTTTTCTCGTAGTTTTTCACGTCGTGAAAAATGGCCGTGTGTACGCTTTAACGAGGAAAAAAAACCAAAACACGCATTCTCAGAAGTTATGAGACGGGGAAATTAGCAAAAGCAGCCCAAAGGGTGGCGCTATTCGAATGGCACTTCCCCTTTATAGTGCCTTTGTACGTGTTGTACGTCACCGCGCTTTGCTCGAGCATTTTTTTTTCCACGAACGTGTGTATGCAAGGCAGGCTTGAGAGGAATGACGTTGAGAAATAATTTTTTTCATGACATGAATAATGATCGTGTGTACGCGTGGCATTAGGCTTCATGTACACTTGGCCTACATTAAAGTGGTTGTAAACCCCTCTCTGATCACTTGCACCTACAGGTAAGCCTTAATCTAGGCTTGCCTGTAGGTGCAAGAAATATCTCCTAAACCTACACGGTTAAGGAGATATTTGCAGAGAAAAATGCACCGATGTCTACGGCGCAGGCGCACTGAGAATGGCGGTTTTTAGAATGGATGATGCTGGCTTTGACGGCTCCAGCACCCATGCGCGTAGTTATTTCATCGCCACTCCGGACAATCACAGCGCCGGAGTGGCAATACCCGGAAGTAACCACCAGGAGAGATGTCTGCGGCCGGAGGGGGACACGAGGATGGCTTTGATCTAAGGTAAGCAATTCATAATATGCTAGTCATCTTTCAGATTGTTTTTTGGGGGGGGGGTTTATAACCACTTTAAGGCCCGGTTCACACTAGCGCGAGAACCCTGTGGTTCACACTGAGATCTGCAAACCGCTGTGTGTGTAATGTAAAGTTAACGACACCCCCAGATTGGTTTGCAGATTGCAGTGTGAACTGTTAAAATGGTGCAAGAATTGGATCGCATAAAATTGTGAACACCCATGCGATCCGATTCCAGTGTGGACCAAAAAAAAAAAAAGGGTCCTGCACCATTTTTTGTGCGAATGAGATGCAATTTCAGCCATACAGTTTGTATGACTGAAATCACATTGCACAGACATGGCATGTGATGTGAACAGCAATGCTGTGTGAATCACATGCGATGTCTGGCATCGCACTAGTGTGAACCCAGCCTTACCGCAGCTGTGGGGAAACCCAAAACGTGGCAAAATCGTGGCACAATTTTGCCAGAGTTTTTAATTTTCCCTAGGCCGGTAGGCAAATCCACGTTCAGTAGAGGGAGGTTGAAGCTCACCTTTGGCAAAAACTCAAGTTTAGGAGCTTAAAGAAAAGGCATGACTCTTCATTAAACTTAAAAGATAGGATCGAGTGTTTTACATAAGAATAATTTGGTAATTATATATTTGAGATTTTAGATTTAAATCTTTTCATACTCTGAGGCTGCATTCACATCTGAGCGTTTTGTCACCTGAAGCGCGACGCTCAAAGACGCTAGAGGGGAAAAATAACATTATTCTCTATGGAGATGGTTCACATCTCCAACGCAAAACGTTGAACGCCGAACGCCTGAATTTCAAACAAGTCCCGGACCCTTTTTTGACGCGCTAATCGGGCGTTTTACATTGATGCCAATGACCTGTACAAAATCGCGGAGAAAAACTATGCAATTTGTCACTGCAAATCGCGGTAAAAAACGCCGCAAATCGCCTACGCTTAGGTGTGAATGCAGCCTGAATGTGTAAACAATTTTATTCCCATCAAAGAACAGCAAAACATAGTTGGATATGAATAGAGGAACAAATCCAATAGGATCTGGCCTAACTTTTCATTGCAGTTTACCACTTATGTGTCCAACTGTCCAGTATGGTTTTTCACGATCAGATTTCTCCACACAGCCTTGTGGAAACACAGCCTATAGCTAACTGAAGATTTGTGACCATTACCCAGGAATGGTAGCTTGCATAAATAGAGAAGCGAAACTGAAAAGTATGATGCACAACACTGAGGAACAATACAAATCCTCAGCACGTTAAAGTGAACATTTCAGAACATCTTTTATATGTCACAAACACGGCTCCTATCTAGAACTGAAGGTGCCACTGCCTTGCTCCTAAAAGTAGTTCCATTTTACGATGGCACAAACCTGAGCTATATGCTTCCAAGCCAAAGCAATAAAATTGGAGGTTAGTTGTGACAGAAGAGCCATTCTGACAGGTTCACTTTAATGCTCAATATTAGTTTTCATTAGAGGTATGCAAGTTCAAAGCTCATGCACAAACAGTATAGTTGTACATCAATGACACTTTCACTTCTCAATGAGCCTCATGATTGAAAGCATCTGAAAAAAGGGTGCTTACCCACAATACGCTTCTCAGTTCCTTTTTTGCTGTGTTTCACAGACATGAAAGGGAGATTACGTGTGGCTATAGGCAACACAAGTCTTACAAACACCGACTCAGGAGGCTCAATATATGTACCACAGGTTCCCCTGTTACAGAAATAAATAACATGTAAAAGTCAATGTGGAGCAGCCGAAGACCCATTCTCAGAAAGCCAGAGAAAACCCTGACGGCAGCCTGACGTTCCGTTTTGTTTCACAGTAAGAAACATTTAGGCAGTTATCACCTTCTCATGAAGAAACAAAAAAGCCAATCAGCTTGGCCCTTCTAAGCTTACATGAAAAAAAAACTGAAGTCATCTAAAGCCCAAAGCAGTGGCTATGGATCGGCTTCAACACCTTAAAGTATTATACAATGGGGTTCATTAAAAAAAAAAAAAAAAAAAAAATAAGTGATAGTGCTAAGGGTCAGCAACCTGAGTGCAGCAGAAGACCACCAAGAAAATGCCTGGTCTGGCAATGCCAATTGCAGTGTTCCCCCTTACACCTATGTACATGGACCAACAACAACCACAAAAAAGTGCAACTAATCCACTAGCAAAGTAGTGAATAAAGTCTGCATCTCAAACACATCCAGTACCTGCTGGAAAAGGAGCAGCAATGATAGTTCCACCTTCTGTATCTCTAACTAGAGTAAGGTCATGTACAGACACTAAATACAAGGTGGAGAGTCTCCACGGAGTCGTTTTTGACATTACCGACATTTACAAATTCATTTGTAGTAGAAAAATACTACACAAGTCAAATTAAATGATTAATACAATTCTCTCTTCCTATTGCAGGAATGACACCTAAAGAGCTGCACTCCCTTACCGTCAGGTAAAGGACTAGTAAACCTCATAAACAAGCTTAGGTAAAAGAGCTAGAAATAACATTCACATATCATAAAAGCTTCTGTATCTGTTTGAACCATAGAGAAATCCAACACGTTTGCAACATGCTGTATTGATATGTTTCATTTTAGGCTAAAGACAGCCTACAAGTATTTGGCAACATTAAAGTGGTATTAAACCTATGCAAACATTTATTATATGGCAGCTTACGATATCTTACATGATGGCTGCAATAGTTTTCTTTTCTATGCTTTCCTTCGTCTAATTTCATCTGGTAATCTAGGCCAGTAAAGCCCCGTACACACAATGTCAGACTGACTTTTTCCATCAGAAATTCCGACCGTGTGTAAAATCAGACTTCTTTTCCGAGGAATTCTGTCAGAGTTTACATAGAGAACATGTTCACTTTTACTCCAATGGAATTCCGATGCGAGTTTGGTCGGACAAAGGACCGATCAGGTGAACGGGGCTTAAGTCTGTTTTTTTTATTTCGTTTTTTTTTAAAAAGGCTCTCCAGCATAATGCTAATAATCAATTACAGGGATGAGACAAACCATTATCAGCTTTTATTTATTGCAAAAGAAAAAAAAAAAAGCGGTTTGCTGGAACTGGATATAAAGTATTAGCTGTTCTTAAATGTGTTAGTCCATAAAACACTCCCCTTCCCCCGGATTGACAATGCGGCTGTCCAAAGGTGCCCCTGTTCTCCTTCATCCAGAGTGGGGGCACTAATACAGGAGGTGGATTACTGGCCTGATCACCAAGCGAAAACAGATGGAAAAAAAGAAAAAAAATGTGGTCCCCACATCTGATGATTGGTAAGCTGCAAATACATACATATAAAATAAATTTTTAGTTTGGGTTTAATACCACTTTAAAAGTAATGGATTACTAGACAAAGGTTACCTGTTTCTGGGTAGTAAACAACCCAAATACCACATGTATCTATATTTTTCCACAAATGTTATCTAAAGCTCTTATCCATACCAGCATTACAATGTATTAGCCTTTTAACCATCTGGGTACTGGCAATAAATATCACTTCATGGCCAGTTAAAGCCAAACAACTAATAATGCGTTCAGAAATCAAAGTCTTGAGCTACATCTCCTCAGGAGCTGTATCAATGGTATACTATCAGAATGGGTTTTTCCTTCAAGAAAAATGTCCAGGGTTTTTTTTTTTTTGCCCACAATTGGACACATAGCTACATCAAAAAATATACAAACACATTTCTTCCTCTATTACAAAATACTACATGCATTTGGCCCACCATGAAATTTAAAGGCCTCCTTTGAATTTTGGGCACCAAAAGCACAATTGTGATTAAGAGGCGCATGGCTATTACAAAATATTACTGAGGTACAACCAGTGACCTGTCAAAAATTGTGCAAAAACACAAAGACAAAAACAAAACTAAAAGTTCTGTTGTGCAAATATAAAATCTGTAGTACAGATAAATATTGCGACATGGTAATGTATCTATGAACTCTGAAAGATACACAAAAGATGTGAGCGTTCAGCAATACATTTCCTGTGCAATAGAAACCTCCTTTTAAGCAAAGACAGAAGTTTTGGTGAACAATAGAGAAAGAGAACTAGCTATGTACAAGATTGTACTGATTGAAGTTGCAAATACACATGTAAGCATGCAATATAATTGCTAACAATATGAACAGGTGTTTTTTGTGAACAGCTGAACTTAACATGATGCAAGCAACTTATGTGCTTTGATGATGTGCTGGGATCTCCAGCATTGGAGAGATTGACTGACCCTTCCATCCTCTTTATTAAGAATAGGAATCAGTGCCTTCCAAGAAATTGAGGTTTTACCTGTCAAACAGGTCTAGCAGGGATAAATATATCTATACAGTAAAATATGCACTCCTTTGGGAATGCTGCAAAGATCAGAACATTTACGTTAAAAAAATAAATAAAAAGTTTATCGTCTTTGTAAAGTTTCAGATGTGGCAAGAAAAAGATAAAATGGTCGATCGGTCATCTGAGAAAGCTAAATGAGAAAAACACTGCCAGGTTTTATTTAGGCAACTTGATCAATAGATACTATTGTCCAGGCATTAAAGGATGATATTAACAGTGCTGATGACCCGATCGTAACCGTGATACAATAATCGCTGCAAGCTGCTGGGCGTCAGTCAAATGTGGGTTCTTCTCCATGACAGAGAGTACCACCACTGGAGGAAAGATGTTACATAGGTTTTTGTAGGTCTGATACTGATGCTCTGGAATGATGTGCTGCTCTCTATGCTCACTAGCCATAACTGGCCAGTGAGGAGATCTCCAGAGCTGTTCCATCTTCTCAGGCATACTTCTTACCATGACTGGTTCATAGCATGGCTGCATGAGACTATTACTAAGTGGGTATGAGTGGTAATTATAGGAGTCAGTGGGGCAAGGTAAAGGGTCCCAGCTAGCATGTTGTTCACGGCACAGTGGAGGTCGTCTTTGCCGCATGGGGTTACTCTCATAAAGACGGGAGTCCGATATGCTATCCATTCTAGTCATGACCAGTGCTCTCCCAGGCTGAGCATTAGCAGAAGGATGCATATTCTCTGGTACTGGGTAATCTCCAGGACAGCTGGACCTTGCCCCGACAAGTGGATGTTGTATATGCAAAGCCATATGCGAGGAGGACTGCTTGCGGGAATTCTGCATGGGCTCCTCCTGACCATAGCTCTGAACTCGTGTTAAAGCTTCATGGTAGCCATGTGCAAATGGCTGTAGTCTATGTGGAGGTGGCCTTTGGGGTTTGATAGTTTCTTCAGGTCCAGGATCAGAGATGCCCAAATATAGGTCACTGTATGACGAGTAGGAGTCGCTGCTGGTGTGACTCATGCAGCTATCTGGACATGGGCTGGAGTTCCTTGAAAACGCTGCTCGGTCCTGCTCTGTGCTGTAGTATTCAGAATTGTGCATACTGCTTATGCTCAAATTAGAGAAATCACTAAGCATTGAGTAATAACCATGGTCTCCCAGAGATTCATATTTTGGATACTCCTCATTGTAACTGACAGAATTGCCATGGCTGTTAGTGACCAGTATCGGTGGATAGTGAATGCTTGTCATGTGCTCCAAAGAGGATTTCTGGTGGGAGAACTGTGATGATCCAGGCACAGGGCTGCTTGCTGAACGTGTGTTCAAAGCACTGACAGCATGACTCTTGGGAGGTGGAAGAGTTGGCACGCTCAAGGCAGATACTAGTGATGGCACAGAGTTCGCCTCTGATTTGCGGGCTGCTGAAAGCCTCTGTTCTGGCTCTACAGCTGCAGAACGAATACTAGGATCAGACTGTCTTTTAGGAGCAATTCTCTTTATTTCCATGGATCCATCTCCCTTGGAATTAGATGGCCCAGTCCCACATTTTACCAATGCACCTTCACTCATTGTCTTGACCGCTGACAGTTTCGCACTTATTCGGAGTTCATCGGCTACTGATCGCAGAGGCTGGTTTGCCCTCTCAGGGTGGTAGTATTTACATTTGTGACCATATGTGCATTTCTTCCCTGAAATAGATGAAGGGCATTACTAGGAGGCATACATTTTAAAATAACATTTGTTTTAATTCTGCTCATTACTGTTTTATATCCTCTGAAGCATATACTTATGTACTAGTGCGTAAAGTAATTTCTGTAAGGTATAGAATCTATTAGAGCTTTCATTAATTTTACATGACAGATCCAATGTATCATTTGTGTGATGCCCAATGTAAAAGAATCGGTCATGGGTAAAAATATTGAGCTGCCTTTGCATAGCTGTCTGTCTCTGGCTTCAAAACTCTCTGGACTAGGCAAACAATTCTCCAAGTTGAATAGTGGGCCAGTGTCACGCAGGACAGAGGATTTGGCAAATACTGCAAATTCAGGACATCGGGACCATGCCCAGCCAAAGTGGGTTTCACCACAGTGCCCTTCATTCAATGTGTACTATTGCAGAGACCGACACTCATGTCCGTGCTGCTCTATGCGTCAGTGAGGACCATCCAGCACAGACAAGAGGTGAGAAGGACCCTGTGGCATCATGAATCCAGCCTGAACACTTTAGAAAATGTTTACATATTAAATCATAAAAAGCATGAAATGCAAGTCAGGATTAACACATAGGAAGATGGGTTAATGTAGTTAGAGGGAGTGGAAGGGGCTCACAGAAAAGGAAGGCCAGTCCTGTATTTGTGCATCAAAAAAATTTGCCAAGTTAGGTGAAGGTGGCAGCCCTAAATGTCACAGCTACCCCTAACAGCCAGGAGAGCAGCCCATCTAGTAGAGGTGGCGATAGGAGTGCAGGTAGGCCTAGACAGTTGGTAATAGGGGATTCTTTAATCAGAAGGACTAATAGAATAATTTGTCACCAGGATTGCCTCAACCAAAGGTTTTGCTGTCTCCCTGGCGTTAGAGTTTGGCATGTGGTGGACCGGGTTGATAAATTACTGAGAGGGGCTGGGCATGACCCAGCTGTCTTGGTCCATGTTGGAACCAATGACAGAATACATGGAAGGTGGAGGCTCCTTAATCAATTTAATGAACTAAGCTGCAAGTTGAAGGGAAGAACCTCCAAGGTGATATTCTCTGAAATATTGCCTGTGCCACGCGCAACACAGGAAAGGCAGGGGAGAGCTAAATGCATTGCTAAAGACCTGGTGTAGGGAGGAGGTATTTGGGTTTCTAGAGCAATAGCAGTTCAGTTTTGGGCACCAGTTCTCAAAAAAGATAATGGGGGAACAGGAGAAAATGCAGAGAAGGGCAACCAAACTGATAAGAGGCATGGGAGGAGCTCAGCTATGAGGAAAGATTAGAGGAACTGAATTTATTCACTCTTGAGAATAAGGGACAGAGGACACAGGGGCACTCTTTTTAGGTCTAGAGGAAAATAGATTTCATCTCCAAACAAGGAAAGGAATAGACTCCCTGCAGAGGTGGTTCTGGCCAGTTCAGTAGATTGCTTTAAGAAAGGCCTGGATTCTTTCCTAAATGTACATAATATAACCGAGTACTGACATTTATAGGTAAAGTTGATCCAGGGAAAATCCGATTGTCTCTCGGGAGGGGGGGTAATCGGGAAGCAATTTTTTTCCCCTGCTGTAGCAAATTGGATCATGCTCTGCTGTTTTTTTGCCTTCCTCTGGATCAACTGTGGGTATATAATTGGGTATATGGGATTGTACGATTTTTCTTGGTTGAACTATATGGACTTGTGTCTTTTTGACTATGTAACCTCTGATCATCAGTGGAGTTTCTAATGACAGTTCCAACAGCAGGTCATAAGAGGTGACAACCCTGGAAAGACAACCGAGTCAGATGTTCCTTGGACATATTAATGGCATCCCAGGCATGAAGCCAAAGTACTCTTGCCCATGTTATTAGACATCTGTGTCATGCAAGAAACAAGCCTAAATGCTCATATCCAGACATTTGCTCCACAAGTCCAGTGAAATTAGATCCTACTTATTAAACGTCAGGCTGCATTCACATCTGAGCGTTTTGTCGCCTGAAGCGCGACGCTCAAAGACGCTAGAGGGGAAAAATAACATTATTCTCTATAAAGATGGTTCACATCTTCAGCGCAAAATGTTGTACGCCGAACGCCTGAATTTCAAACAAGTCCCGGACCCTTTTGCGATGCGCGTATCGGGCGGCTTGGGCGTTTTCCATAGCCGACAATGACCTGTACAAAACCGCGGTTTAAAAACAATGCGGTTTGTCGCGGCAAATAACGCTGCAATTTGTCGCAGCAAATCGCGGTAAAAAAATGACGCAAAACGCTTACGCCTAGGTGTGAATGCAGCCTCAGGGTCATTTTTAAAAGGCACTTACGTTAACTCAAAGAGATACATTTTTGAGAATTAAAATCACTGCCAACACAGGATGCAAAGTCATTCCAGTTAAATCACAGTGGGAATCCAACTGCCTGTCAATGAAATTCCAAAAAGGGAGCATCTCTGCTTGGCAGTATGTCTGTTAAAGTGGAATACTAGAGTATCTATGGTGAGAAAGGACACTTCCAAGAAGGAAAAGCTCCATAAAGGTTTTCCTGAGGCAGTAAGGATGCTAGAGGGAGTCCACAGTCCTCAGAGAATTTACTTAAACAGTGGGTATAATGAAAAAGTCTTTGCAGCTGTGGGAGCTTTAACCACTTTAGTTCCAGGAGAATTACCCTCTTTATGGCCAGGCCCCAAATAAAATGTATGTCCTTTTGTTCCCCTTCACAAATAGAGCTTTCTTTTGGTGATATTTGATAACCAGCACTTTCTTGGATATAAACAAAAACAATATTATAAGTATATTTATATTTTTTACTTTCTACTATAAAAAACATATCCAATTAAAAAACAATATTTATTTTTTATTTTTTACTAGTAATTGGCCTAATGGCGGCGATTGGCGACTTATAGCGGAACTGCAATACTGCAGTGGACAAATCGTACACCGACACATGACACTTTACAATACAGTGATCAGTGCTAAAAAATATGCACCGTCACTGTACTAATGACACTGGCTGGCAAGGGGTCAACATCAGGGCCGATCAAAGGGTTAAATGTGCGCTTGGCTAGCGATTGTGTACTGTGGGAGGTGCTTTTATTAGGGGAAGGCACGGATCAGTTTCTCTGCTTTGCAGGAATACAGAATCCATGCCTTCCCTACTCACAGAACGGCAATCTGCCTTGTTTACATAGGCAGACTGCCGCTCTGCCTGTGTACCAAATGATTGGCAGTACCTGCCGATCAGCTCCCGCTGTGCAAAATTACAGCGAGAGCGAGCTGTCTGCAGCACACACTGGCTCCCGATACCCTGAAATGCAGAATCATAGATACATATATACACACACACACACACACACACACACAAAAACGGGATCCTGCGCACAGCGGCCACCCTGTAGCAGTAAAACTGCTATAGTGCGGTCATCAAATGGTTAATAGGCCCTACGCCTGAAACAACAAATTGATCATCGAAATAAAAAAGGTAGTATATACTGCATCAATTAGGTTAAAAACCACCTTTTGTACACACGAGTCATCTGCAGGTGGCACAAAAACAGCCTCCTAGGGGTAGACTGTAAGGACTCTAAAATGGAATCAAAAAAGGTTAAGAAAAGGCCACTGGCACGGATTTAGGTGAAGACCCAAAAATGTCAAAGCTGGGACTTTATCAAGGATGGTGCAGGAGCATGCTTAGAGCTTCTGCAAGCAAAAGTTCAGTCAAAAAGTAGACACGGCAGTCCCTGATTACATGGGAAAAGCCTCAACCTCATCCCATGGAGCTCATGGGGCCCAGGTTCTAAATTGCAGGTGTTTGTTCCTTACAGGGATACTGGATAAACACCCCAAGAACCAGAAGAGGAGTATAGGTTGGGGTTACTTATTTCAGCAAGACTGCCCTCTGGGCTAATGAGGGTTGCAGGTGGATGGAAGTGATAAAGTCACTGTAGTTAGACAGTGGAATGAGACCAGATAAATGGGTCTTCATGAGCAGCAGCAGGCTAGTGCTTCCTTCTAAGCTGAACAGCAGGAGAAAGAGCAGAGCTTGCATGGCAGTCTGCCTAGCTGATGACATTGGTGCTCAGTTCCTCCAGCCTCAACCAAGTTTATGGTGGCAGAAATATTAAAATGGTGCTACAACGATACAACTTGTGAGGCAAGCTCACAATGCTTCAACTTGACCAGCCTCACATTAGTCTTCAGAGACTGGGTTTACACCAGAAGCTGTGCCATTGCTCTGGCCCCAGAAAGTACTCGATGGCTAACAAAGTCACTGAGGTCTGGAAAGCACCACAATGCAAAGCTGGGGGACCCAAGATCACAATCCTGGCTAGCAATTAAGTGGAAAAGTTTTGGATGAAATCCAACTTTAAAACTCTTGGAACATCCAACTCCTATATAAACTGCATGCATGGTCTGAAATATGAGAAGCCATAAACTCATGCTGTAACTAAGAAAAAAAAAAAAAATACTACACACACACACAATACAGTTAGCATTGTCTGCTTACCATAGGGACATGGTTGCTTCTTATGCTCAGGAACAACAGGCTTTTTACGCAAGAAATTTTCTAGACTGGGGCCATGCCTTCCTAGTGGGTCATCTGGAGGCATAAACCTGAAAATACAGCGGAAAAAATAATCACATAATTACAATTACATTTTAGAGAAGCCATCAATGCAAATTCTATGGTATTCTTTGTAATGTGCATTTAAAGCGGAGTTCCATCCAAAACTGGAACTTCCGCTTTAAGCACAACTTCTCTTCTCGCCTTAGGCGGCCCCTCCCTTTAGGCGATCTCCAGGTGACACGTGACTGGTCCCAGGAGATCGCCTGTACATTCATAGAGCGCAGCACGACTCGTTCAATGCGCAGCGAGTGCCCGGCCGTGAAGCAGAAAGCTGTCACGGCCACGTGCCCACACTATGAATGGAGGTGCAGGGCTCCGGGGAGTCACGTCGCTGGACCGTGGAGCAGGTAAGTGTCTGTTTATTTAAAGTCAGCAGCTACACTTTTTGTAGCTGCTGACTTAAAGGGGTGTTCCAGCCAAAAATTGTGTTTATTAAAAGTCAGCAGCTACAAAAAGTGTAGCTGCTGGCTTTTAATAAACACTCACTTACCTGGTCCTGCGTTCCAGCGACGCGCCGACCGGGGCTCCGCTCCTCTCCCCCCTCTCCAGCCGGCGTCTCCATTCCTACTGTGGGCACCCAGCCGTGACAGCCTTCGGCTTCACGGCCGGGCACCCACTGCGCATGCGCGAGCCGCACTGCGCATGCGCGAGCCGCTAATTGGAGAGGCGATAACATGGGACCTGTCATGTGTCCCATGTGATCGCCTACAGGGAGGGGCTGGTATAGGCGATTAAGGCTTAATCGCCTAACCAGCCCCTTGGCGGAAGCAGGAAGTGGGGCAGGAAGTCCCACTCCTACTGAAGCCCCCACTACCCCCCAAAAAAATTACATGCCAAATGTGGCATGTAAGGGGGAGGGGAGTGGATTAAAAAAAAGTTATTTTTTAGGTGGAACTCCTCTTTAATAGACACTAAAAGGCTGGAACTCTGCTTTAAAGAGGAAACAAACACAGCCCGACACACAGTGATGTGAAAAATGCAGTCATTAATAGACTGAAGGTGAGCCAGACACACAATAAGGTATTAGAATTACCAACAATAAAAAATACATTTTTTGATTACCTGTAAAATGATTTTCTTGGAATACATCATGGGACACAGAGCATCTTCATACTTATTACTACATAAGCTTAGGGGTTAGCAGTAGGGACCACCTCATGGCACCCACTATTCCTGCCACAGGACCCCCTGGGGATCAAATCTGTGCCCATCACGGTAGGCTCCATCACTAATGGCCTTTAGGGACTCCCCTCCTCTGCCCTGGCCCTCTACAGCAAACAATCGGTCTGCAAGGCTATTTAATAAATCATTGCACGGGGCACCGTTTTGCAGGTTTCAGTACCGACTGACATTACAGGCCATCCCACCGTGTCCAGTGCAGGGTCTGGGTACCATTCCACTGATTGCTGAAAAGCCATAAGTAATGAATCCAGAAAAAGCCAGTCAACTAATCCCAGATGGAATCAGTGACCATCACCTAAGGCACTAGCAAAAAAAAAAAAACACGGAAGCCTTACCCAACAGGGACGGGTTATGCCTGGGAGGGGACTTCTGGTCTTGTTTTTTTTTGTCAGTGACCAATCACCTGAAGATGACAACATAACATAGATGCTCTGTGTTCCTCAATGTACGATAAAGAAAGAACAATAAAAGTGTGCAATTAATTAGAATCAACCATATGGCCTCTTAAAATGGATTACCCTTCCAAGTGGACAAATTATACAATTTTTCTGTGCATTATCTTTACTTTCTTATTAACAAATCAGACAGCTATTTGACGTGAACCAGCACAGCAAAAAAAAAAAAAAAATGTATAAAATGAGTTGCAAGCTAAACACAGTGGGCCAGATTCACAGAGCGATTACGCCGGCGTAACAGGAGATGCGGGGCGTAAGTCTAAATTTGAGCATGCATTTCGATGCGCCGCATCCCCAAAATGAGATACGCAAGAAATCTACTTTTTTTGTCCGGCGTAATTTCGATAGACAGGCGCATTCGTCTGCGTAAAACTGCGCTAGACACACCATTGATTTGCTATTCAAATATGCTAATGAGGGAGTTACGGGGATCCACAAAAGAACGTTGGTGCAGCGCAGGCTACGCGCAACAGCTGCACGGCCTGTCTAAAATTAGACCATATAAAAGGTGATATAAAATTAGACAATTCGTCTACATGTCAGAGAAAGCAACACGGATGGTGAGGAGCTGAGCAGTCACACGTGTTGCACAACAATGTGTATGCCAACATGCCAGTGGCATCCATGCTCATAGCTATACTACTGACTTTAGATGAGCAAAGAAGGAGGAGGGCACGGAAAAGGGCACGGGAGAAGATTTTTTTTTTTTCCCCAAAAAAATTCTTTGCTTTAAGAAAAATTTTTACAAAAAATATACATACATATATACATCAATACATAACATACATACAAATTACAAACACGGTCTCACTATCTTTTAATAGCCCTTTAAAACCTTGATGGATAGAATAATCTAATCTGATACAAGCCCCTCACTCTTCACTTGATATATCAAACACGCATAGACATCTTTGGCATGAGTGATTCAGAGGTGTCTCGCATCTTCAGATTCACCCCTCATGCCATCCTGGAATTAACCACAACCCTGCAGGAGCCCAACACATGACACCACCCATGACAGCTACATATACAATCATAGCCCCATCCCCACAGATTTCGAACATAACATGTATGGGGACAGCTGGCTGGTTGGTGAGTGACATGGCTGGCAGGCATGACTGTCCCCCCCATGATGCTGAAATCACAAGGGGCACATGCACTACTAACATCCTCCTGTCTTATCCCTTCAGGGTGACTGTCAGGAGAATATAGCAGATCAGTACTGTGTGACTGCACAGAGGAGACCAAACAATATGATTAGTGAAGTGAAAAGGTGTTTATTTACAAGAATACGTGGGGACAACCAGTGCAAACAGCAAACAGTATATACAATCAAAAGGGAATACCGTATACATAAGTCAAGCCAGGCCGAGGTCATACACATGGGATGTCAGCAGATGGGCGAGGATGGGACTGGACAGAGCAGGGAACGGATGGATGGACTAGCTGCGGGGTAAGAACTCAGGGGAGACAGGAACCGGGAGACAGGGCAGACAAGTCCAGGCGGGATCAGGGATCAGAATTGCAGACAGGATCAAGGCACAGAATCAGAGTCCAGAAGACGGGGTCAGGGTACAGGCTCAGGTCCGGAAGGTATGACGATACCAGGGCGAGGAGTGATTACACACGCCGGGTATTATAGAGGCGTGCTGATTGCATTCAGGTCACACCTGAATGCAGGAAAGGCTGTGTGCTCCAAATGACCAAGAACCCCCCCGCTGGTGGAGGCCAGTACTGCAGCCAAAATAACAGGCAGATTTACCAGCAGGGGGAACCATTCCTGACAGTGACTCTGCATATGCACTGGGACCCCATCTCATGACTCCTATACGGAACCCCCCTAACCAAGGCTACCCCGTCTTCTGAGGGAAGAGCAGCCAGGAGCCAGCTCACATTAGGCATCTTTGCACGTTAAACACACACATTAATCATGGCACAATGAGAATGCATGCATGCACACCACTGTGGTCCCTAGCACAGACACATCACATCCTCGTCACATTGGATTGGCACAAGCCCACCATGCAGGACTTGTGAGCTGCAACGCCATGCCACGGCTCCAATTATGTCACTGTACATTCATACACCATTCACACGGACCTGGGGATCACTTCACCACAAATGAGGGTGACACCCCTTTTCCGGCAGGAATGTCACCCCCACATTCCCAAATCATACACAAGCAGAACCAAAAAAAAATAAAAAAATTGACCAGCAAAAATATAATTTAAACAAAATAACAACAAAGAAAACACATAAAAGACAAAAATCACTCTGCAAAACAGTCCCCAAATATCTCAAAGACACGTCACAAACAAACGCTAATAAACAGAACAAAAGCACCTTGCTGTATAGGAAGGGATACAAAGGGATGTACTTTTGCAAAGGAAGTGCGTTTGTGTCTGTCTATTTATGCTGTCTGCGTAGTTCACTAAGTTGCCCTGGTCCACTTCAAATTTCACTGATTGCGCCGTCCCCGAGTTGTGAGCATGCGCACAGAGGTGCTGACCATGGTCTGCTTCATGTGCGCATGCGCGAGCCGGCCCTTCATTTGCATGGGGTCACGGCTCATTTCAATGTAACACGCCCACCTCCTTCCCAATTTGAATTACTCCGCCTTACGCCTCTGAAATTAAGTTGCACAGGTGCTATTTTCTGCGCAAATCAATCGAGAATACGGTGATTGCGCTGCTACATTGCGGCAGTCTAACGTAAAGGAGGTTCGCTACGCCAGTCAAAAAATGCGCCGATGTACGTGAATCTGGCCCCGTGATTTCACTGTGCCCTCAATAAATGCACACATAGCAATATTAGCATAGCACAACACTATATAACAATAATCAAATACATAAGGTTTGAGTCAAATAATAAAAGTCAATATTCAATCTTCCATCACCATTGTGAATTAAGTACCATAAATCTTCAGCAGTATAATAAAACAAGTAGTGCCAAACATGCCTCCACCACCAGCAACAAAGCCACTAGCCTCCCAATTTGACCTCAAAAAGTGCCAAATCCCCTCCAGGTTAAAATGTCAGGACAGTTTCTGACCATTCAACTCTTCCAAACTGTCAGAACCACTCAATCGTAAAGGACTAGTAGTTTTTCAGTTGCGATTATAGGGAATTTTTACAATCACAACTGAAAAGTAGTCCTATATGATGGAGAGTGGTGCCAACAGTGTGGAGGAGTTGGATGGTCACAACCTGTCTTGACATTTAATCCTGATAGAGATTTAGCGCCTTTTGACCTTTTTGAGGTCAAATTGGAAGGTGAGCAGCTTCATGTTTCTGTGGAGGCACATTTGGCACCACTTGTTTTATTATATTGCTAAAGATTTACGGCACTTTATGCACAATGGTAATGGAAGACTGAATATGGACCTATATTATTTATTGACACAAACTTTATGTATTTGATTATTGTTATACAGGTGCATCTCAAAAAATTAGAAGAAGATCAAAAAGTTAAATTTCAATAATTCAATAAAAAAAAAAAAAAAGAAGGAAAGCATATTATATAGATTCATTACACAGAGTGACATTTCAAACATTTTTTTCATGTCATTTTGATTATGGCTTAAAGCTAGTGAAAACCCAAAATTCAGTATCTTAGAAAATGTGATTATTACATAAAGAAAATTAATAAAAAAGAAAGGATTTTTAATACATGGCTTACTGAAAAGTGGGTCTGGTGTCTCCTCTTCCTCTTAATACCCCACTGATTCTCTATGGGGTTTAGGTCAGGTGAGTTTACTGGCTAATCAAGCACAATGATACCATGATCATTAGCCCGGTAATGGTACTTTTGGCGGTGTGGGCAGGTGCCATGTCCTGCTGGAAAATGAAATCAGCATCTCCATAAAGCTGGTCAGCAGAGGGAAGCATGAAGTGCTCTAGAATTTCCTGGTACAGGGCCGCGCAGATTTTAGACTTGATAAAACACAGTGGACCAACACCAGCAGATTACATGACTCACCAAATCATCACTGTATGGAAACTTCACACTGGACCTGATGCAAATTTGATTCTGTGCCTCTATGCTCTTTCTCCAGACACTGGGATCTTGATTTCCAAATGACATGCAAAATTTCTTTTATCCGAAAAAGAGAACTTTTGACTACTGAGCAGCCAAGTCCTTTTCCTCCTTAATCAAGGAAAGATGCTTCTGATGTCTCTGGTTCAGGAGTGGCTTGACACAAAGCATGTGACAGTTGTAGCCCATGTCCTGGATACGTCTGTGTGTGGTGGCTCTTGAAGCACTGACACCAGCCGTAGTTCACTCCTTGAGAATCTCCCTCAAATGCTTAAATGGCCTTTGCTTCACAATCCTCTCAAGGCTGCGGTTATCCCTGTTTGTGCACCTTTTTCTACCACACTTTTTCCATCCACTCAACTTTCCATTAATCTGCTTGGATACAGCACTCTGAACAGCCAGTTTCTTTAGCAATGACCTTTTGTGACTTACCCTCCTTGTGAAGGGTGTCAATGACGATCTTCTGGACAACGGTTAAGTCAGAAGCCTTCCCCATGATTGTGTTACCTATTTAACCAGATTGAGAGACCATTTAAAGGCTCAGAAAACCTTTTATATGTGTTTTCAGTTAATTAGCTGATTAGAGTGTGACACCACAAGTCTACAATATTGAACTTTTGCACTATATTCAGATTTTCTGACATACTAGCTTTTTGATTATCACTAGCTGTAAGCCATAATCATCCAAATTAAAAGAATTGCTTCAAATATAATCACTCTGTGTGTAATGGAGCTATATAAATATAGGAGTTTCACATTTTGAACAGAATTACTGAAATTAACGTTTTGTTGATATGCAACATTTTTCAGATGCACCTGTATAGTGCTGCGCTACACTAATATTGCTATATGTTCATAAAGTCAGACAGATACTTTGGCCACTGGCAATATTGAATATATTACCACAAAATGCATCAGAACCTCTGTATTTGCATCTATTTTGCATCAACATATAAAGCAACTGGACTGAGCTACAGATTTTGCATAAGTATGCATAAGTATGCGTTTGTTCTATCAGTTCAATTACAACGTTGAATTCCCATTCTCTTTATGCCAAGGTAAAACTTTAGCAGACAGCTCAGAAAAAATAATGATTTTAATAATAGTAACTGACAGCTCTGTTATTTTCTTATTTCCAATATTTGTTTTTTTTTCCTGTATGGTATAGAAAGCAGTTAAATAACAGTCTAAGATCATGGATACAGGCCAATGGCAATAATGCAGAACAGAAGACCCTTACTTGTCATTGACAAATGAATACATAAGGAGCCTCTCTTCAATGAACTTCTTCCACTCAGGCTTCTCATTTTGGAGGTCTCGGTAGTTATCATTAGATACAATGATGCCTTCAGAATCAAAGGCCAGCTTGACAATGAAACGATCATCATAGCAAACCACTCTGCGACCCTGCACCCGGCGGGATGGTGTAAACACAAGAATTTTCTCCTTCTCGAGTTTTCGGAGAACCTCCTGGTCTGTTATGGGTGACCCAAGATTTAAGAAAGAAAGTTCAAAAATGTATAAATTCCATTATTTACATGCAATACACTGCTCATTTTATCTTCACATAATTATAATTTTTACCATTTTGAACCTAAAGCGCACCTGTGATTTGCCCACAGCAACAGGTTCATTTTCATACCAGCACCATTAGCAGCTTTTATTTAACTTCCATTTGTGCCCCCGCCACTGCTTGGCCACTGTAACCAAGAAAAATATCAAAACTTTCTGGTATTGGGAGAGACCCTTTCTTTTCTATATCACAGTGCTTGGCAATTTGCCACTTTGCCAACACCACTGTCACATTTTTGATCCAAACAAAGCAACGCGGAAGGGAAGGAATGGGTGTGTCATTAAAGTGAACCTTTTGCTCTACCTTGCATGCCGAAAGCACAGGCTTTATTTTAACTTGCTTGAATTCATTGTGTTCTCAGCTATAAATCGAAATAATTAAAATTTTGCTTTTGCCATACCAGGTATACAACAATAGACACAAGGCCCGATAGGCCACATACAAATAGAAACTATATACATTTCATCAGCATTGGCTCTCTACTACTTCCAGACCCTCACTCAGTGATATAATTAAGATAAGGCCTTTTTTTTTTATCTGCGACAGCCAATGAGACGTTGAATATGTCACAAACTGTTACATACATGCAAGATCCTGCTAAAGATTCACTCCATGTGATGCCACTCAATCCTTGCTGAGCATACTTAAGCCTAAGGCCCCTTTCACATGATGATGCATCCGCTAACGTCAGCCTACGATCCGCGTCCGTCTGGATCCGTTTTGCGGACGGAAGAAAACCCTATTTTTCTTCCGTCCGGTGGATCGGATGCAAACGGACAGACGGTCCGTTTCCATCCGATTCCCCATAGGGGATAGCGGAGGAGAGACAGGGCGATCTCTGCACAGTGTGCGGGGACCGCCCTGTTCGCCGACAGCTGAGCGGGACCCCCCGCTGAGCCGACGGACACACACGGAGCGGACGGAAAAACGGACCGCTCCGTGTGAAAGAGGCCTAAATTATGTGTTCTGAACCGTTGCAAGTGTTACTTTGTGCAACATATTCTGAGAAAGAAAGCATCATGCAAGTTCATGACACACGGTCCACCACTTTCAGATCACGGTCATTCATATCTACCAAATTGTGATGAAGTTACACCCTGCCAGCTTCCTCTTTGTGATCCATTATCTCTCATCTACTTGTAAATTTTTTGTTTTCCTATTTTTAAAGACAATTTGTCAAGTCCAGCTATATTTATCAGAATATCTGGTTTGGGCTGGCATTTTAAACTTTGAATGCTCTCTTTAACTATTATATTCTGACATGCATGCCTCCTTGAAAAGCTAGGAATATTCCAGTGAAGCGTATGCAAAAGTCTTAGGCCGCGTACACGGCCAGCCGACAGATTTTAAAGCATGCTTTAAAATCTGTCGGCTGGGAATCCGTCCGCCCGATATGTCTGCTGGTTAGTACGCTAACCAGCAGACATATCTTCTCGCACATGCGTCGAATGGATTCGACGCATGCGCGGAAGTAATTTACTTCCTGGTGCGGTGACGTGGCGGCATCAACGTCACCGCGCTGTCTGCTGGCGGGGATTTTGGTTTGATCGTGTGTACATCGATCAAACCAAAACGGCCAGCAGACAGATTTGTTCAAATCGGTCGGTCTGACC
Source organism: Rana kukunoris (assembly GCA_029574335.1). Lineage (NCBI taxonomy): Eukaryota > Metazoa > Chordata > Amphibia > Anura > Ranidae > Rana > Rana kukunoris. Next base: position 119,205,282 of record CM056057.1, read on the forward strand.
GATTTGAACAAATCTATTTGCTCGTGTGTACGGGGCCCTACAGTGTTGTATTTTTTTTCTTCATCATATGCTAATATTTCAATGTTTGATAAGTAAATGTTAAATATCCAATTGCTCATAAAAGTGATTTTGAAAATGCAAAAAAAAAAAATTGGAATCAAACCAGCAAGTCAGCTACACCATTTTTCCAAGTGCTCACAATACAGTGATTTTTTTTTTTATAGATTTGTCATCTTAGCACAAGCATTAGGGAATACACAAGAAGCGTCAAAGTATTATACTGGTTAATAACTTCTCAAATTCAGAAAAAAAAAAAAAAAAAAACATACCTGCGATGGGGGCATCAGGTCGAGACTGCTCCTTCCTCCAAGCTGGTACAAAGACAGTTATGTCTTTGTGGCCTTTCTCCAGAAACCATTCCACGGCCAGCTGTATTCCTCGGCATGAGAAGACCTCTTTATTGCCATGGCTAAATGAGGACAACAGGTAGAAAATTAACAAAAAATTACACAATTAAGACACAAACATGCTTCTCTCCTTCACTCAGCGACATCGGCATCTTTGCTTTATAGGAAGAGAGGTCCTCAGGTACAATTCTATCTACTACATCTGTTAAAGTAAGCCAGATAAACCAGCTGTAGCTTTATAAAATAATCAAATCCAGGTTGTTGCATGCAAGTTTAATTTATTTGTAGAGCGCCCCAGTACTGCACAAAGGCTGTCCACTATAAACGCAGATCACAATAAGAGCTTTACTCGTTCCCCTTTTCCTCTACCTGCCCAACGTCTACACCCAATCCCCCATATTTACCATATCTTCATATAGCGGATTCAAGATCATTTTTCATTCATATACATTGGAGACAAGCGAACGCATTTAAAAAGCATTCCTGAATTTAATTTTTCACCACCCTTTTGAAATTTATGGTATGTACAAACCGAAAATGCTAATATACTTTATATGTCTATGTACATCTTATTTGATGTAGACACCTTTTACTACCCATGTCTTCCTATACTGTAAAAACTCTCAATAAAACCTGAAGTTTGAATGTCCCCCTAGTCAGCAGCATACTGACTGCATGGAGTCACTGAGGGTCCCCTTTAGTGGCTAATTAACAAATCTCTACTAAAATAAAAAAACGTAATTACAAGGCAGACAAAATATTGGTGGAATGATTAAATGTACGTTATTAGAAATAATCTACTTGCAGTAAGTTATACCAACCTCATTGCTACATTACTTCCATCAATGACGATTGGTCTAAGGTTATCTGAACTGTCAGCAACTTCATCTTCTAAAGACAGTTCAGGACTTGTTATCTCTTTGGTGCAAGGGCCTCTAGGTACAAGATTGCTACTCAAATTGCCTCCACTAGTCTGTGCGTCTGACTCTCCCTTATTGCCTAGCCTCACCAGCTCTGCCAGAACATCATTAATAAGAGCAACTGCCCCCAACTTGTTGAGGACAGCTTGGATTTGTTCTCCACTGTAGCCCAACTTTAGGGCAAAGTCCATTTTTGATTGATATTCTCTGTCTAGGCTGCTCTTAGCGTCGTCTGACTTGGTTGGTTGTTCAAGGGGAACTTGAATACTGCCCTGAGAGAAGCTGGGACGATCCAGACAAGGGGATCTGCAGAGTTGTCTGTGTGGCTTGCTGGAAATGTCCATGCCTTGAAAAAGGGTGCTAACATAGCTGCCGAGGGCACTTTTTACTCCCTGCTGTTCTGCTTCACTTTCAGAGCTGGTCCATTCATCAGATTCTCCACTGCAGTCTCCCATCTCGTATTCCATCTCACTTGTAGCCGCCCGCTCTTCTTTGGACGGCCTCTTCTTTTCCATTTCCACTTTTCTGACCATGGACCAGGCCGTCATCACGTTTACCAGATGGCCAGAGATCACAAGGCCCCCTTTTGCTTTGTTAATACAACCAGTTATGTGGATATGAGGGCATTTTCAAGCAAGGGCAAGATTCCATTTTTTAAAACAAAACATTTGCAGGGTATGTTCCAAGATGCCAGATAAAATGTATTCCTGGAAAAAATAAAAATAAAATGAAAAGCCTTTATCGAAATGATTTTGAAAAAAATCCTTATGCAATATGAAATCATCAACATTCAGTATTCTTATGAATGACGGTCAACTCCAATATTTAAAAGGGAAAATTTCTGAATAGAAATATGTAAACAGATTGTTTGTTTGATTTTAAATTGAAATATGATTGAATTATGCTCCGTCTTTACCAGAGTTACCCTGGCCTTTACCTTCCCCTCTTCTCAACAGCATATGCCGACTTTTTTTGCAACCCCCACCCCCCTTTAGCTTAGTCACCAGTTATAAAGAAAAATACCCAGAACTTCTGAATTTTGGTCAACATGTTACTTATTCTCCTATGTTACAGCACTGGTTACTAGGGCTGCGCATCTTCACCGGTCTCACGATTCGATGCGATTACGGTTATCAAGGCCACGATTCGATTCCGCAATGCATCACGATTGCAGCGCAAGTGCGCATGGCTTTCATCAAAAAAAAAAAAAAAAAGTACTCCATTTTTTTTTTCTATCTGTTCTTAAACAAAAACACAACATACAATAACACTTCCTGCATGTAGCAAAGTCTAAACACAGCAGACATGCTACAGGAGATGGTCAGAGACTGCGGACATGCTACAGGAGATGGTCAGAGACTGCGGACATGCTACAGGAGATGGTCAGAGACTGCGGACATGCTACAGGAGATGGTCAGAGACTGCGGACATGCTACAGGAGATGGTCAGAGACTGCGGACATGCTACAGGAGACGGTCAGAGACTGCGGACATGCTACAGGAGATGGTCAGAGACTGCGGACATGCTACAGGAGATGGTCAGAGACTGCGGACATGCTACAGGAGATGGTCAGAGACTGCGGACATGCTACAGGAGATGGTCAGAGACTGCGGACATGCTACAGGAGATGGTCAGAGACTGCGGACATGCTACAGGAGATGGTCAGAGACTGCGGACATGCTACAGGAGATGGTCTATATTTCTCCTCCATACAGCCCAGTCCCTGCCTGCAGTGATAATGACTTGTCACAGGTGACAGTACATCAGATTCCACTACATGCCCGTACCCCCTGTCCCCAGATCACAGCACCCCCTCCTCTGTACTTACATGCTGCTCTGCACAGAGGATGATTAGAGGGAACTTGCAGCCTCTGCCAGCTCACCATCCCCCGATCTCCATTCCAGCTCTTCATTCTCTCTCTCCACTGTCAGCCGGGAATTCTCAGCTCTCCGTCGGCCCCGCTCACTAACTAGAACTTCAGATTAGTAGAGGATAGTGTTTGTATATGCCGCGCTAACGTGACTGACTGCACGGCTCGCCTATCTCCTATGTCCACTCGGCTTTTACGTCTCTCCTGACGTCAGCCCCTCCCGCCTTTCTACTGATCCAATCGTTAGGCAGTGGGCGGGGCTGACGCCAGGAGAGATGTAAGAGCCGAGTGGACATAGGAGATAGGCGAGCCGTGCAGTCAGTCAGCGTGGCATATACAGACACTATCATCTACTAATCTGAAGTTCTAGTCGGTGGGCGGGGCTGACGCCAGGAGAGAAGAAGCAGAGTGGACCGTAGGAGAGAGGCGGGCCCGGCAGTAACACAAGCGATGTAAACAAAGGCACCATAGAATGGATCGCTCTCCCAGGAGGGGGGGGCGGGGGCGGGGCTAGGCATCGATTTTCACGGTTGCATGCATCGGAATTGCATCGGGTACACCAGAATAGCGATGCAGAGATTATATTTGACACCCCTACTGGTTACACAGCCCTCTGTACAGTCTGACAATTCAGTCTGGAGGTTCCGCTGGGCTTTTTGCCCCAACAGACAAGTGACAAAAAGAGTAATATATAATTGCTGTGGGTAAGGGGGGGGGGGGGGGAACGACACAGAAAAAGGTCAGTTTAAGGCTTCACAATTTATCGAGGACTGACTCATAACACTCCCACTGTTAACAACCATAAAAAAAGGGTGTTTAATGGGAACCTGTTTTGGAAAAAAATTGGGAGCCGCTAAAGCCTAACCCATTACAAGTCTTAAAAAACATGTCCTTGCAAAAAACAAATGAAGAATATACTGCTAGTTTTCTAGCAGCCGATTTCTTGACTGGCTGCAGCATCCTGTGCAGTCTACAGCCCTGTCAGTAAGAACCTAGAACCAAGAACCCCTGTGTTTGCGCGCTAAGATCTCGTAGACCTAAATAGGACATGCCTGTATAGCAGGAGCACCATCCAATTGAAGTCTATGGGATGTCAATGTGTAGGTAGCAGAGTGTTGTAGTTTATGGACACCAGCGTCTCTTTATATCCAGCTGCCCACAGGGCTATCATGGGCCTGCTGGATACAAACTATTGAATGGGCATGGATGTTAAAGAAAAAAAACAAAACCCTGACATCTCTCTCATTCAGCTCCAATTCAGTATACTATCTGCTCATGGGTCCCCTGATGGAAGTGGGCCCTGCACTGCGTGAAATAGCTCCAAGGAAGAATAAAGTACATGCAGAACACTAGGGTGGTCCGACTTCTAAACTGTACATTCACTTGTCCACGCATTTCTTTGATTACAGTATTTGAAGAAAAAAAAAAAAAAAAACATGCAACATTTCAGATGAACTGTTATCTTTTTTCTTTAAGTAACCACAAAGAGCTGGAAAAGAGAACCCTGTCCACACAACAAAAATTCCCCATCAAGAACTTGTTGAAAATTTCCTTTTTTTTGCTATTCCAAAAACGTACTAGAAAACAAAGTTAGTTACCTGGTAACTAATTTTCCAGGAATCTTCCAGGAGAGCACGAGTGTCATTTCCTCTTCCAAAATTGGAAACACAAGGCTCACACAGACATTATTACGACAAGTTTAGACTCAATGCCCCAGTAATATTTAATAAATGAAAAGCAAATAGTGGAACATATTGTGAGTAATTTTAAACCCCAAAGAAAAGTAATTGGAGGGATTTTCCTGCTATCATGGAAGATTTCTGGAAATTGAGTTACCAGGCAACCAGCTCTGGACAGCATGAGAGAGAAGCAAGAAAATATCCTATGAGGTTGGGACTACTTCTTGCAGGACCTATTCCCTATTTCTAAAGTGCACCTTCCACTGAAATCCCTGATGTGGCCAAAAGCAACACCGTCTTAAAATGAATGCTTTTATCCAAGTAGTATACCAATGGGTGACTGGATGAGCCCTATGATCACTATATATAAATTATATTGTGAAAACTGCTAGACTACCATTTAGTCACTGGGCCACGCGTTGGTGCTTGGGGGTGGAAGAGTGGGCCCCTGATGTAATAGATCGTGGTTGACTGGAATTTTTCTATGAGAAGTCATGAACAGTCCAGTGCAGCATGGCAACCCAAACAATCTTTATATATTTTTTTTAAACGACATGTTCACTTCAAAAATTTATGGAAGAGACAGGAAAGCCTATATGATGAAAAATGTTCAGTGGATGCAACATTACATCAATATGCCTAAAAAGAAGGTCTTTTCACATCTGGGACCATGCAAAATCTCAGTCAAGACAATGGTAGCTTTTCCAGGGGTCATCTGTGGGGCTCTGGCTGTGTCACAAGGGCCTAATAAAACCAGGAAGTGGGACACCACCATACAAACAGTCACATACGGCTTATAGTGAGAGAAGGCATGATGTCACATCTGCAGGCTGCAGTGTGAACATGTGATGCAATTTAAAAATCATGTAAGTTGTCCTGTCTGTTGCTGAAGCAGGACAACTGGACAGAGCTCCGCAGTGCAGTGCTTGTCAAAACCCAGTGAACAACTAAAGTAAACCATGAAATCGCAAGACACAAAAAAAGTGCAAGGGTAAATAAATTAAAAAATGGGACCAACCTTCAAAGAAGGGCCTGCATCCTTGAACCCCTCGGGGGTGCAAGGCTCCTGAGAGAGGCAATGTACTCTTAGGGCCAGTTCACACCAGACGCAGTTCCATTCAGTTCCGTGTGCTTTTTTTCTGCACAAAATGCACGCACAGCATTTTCCATGTATTCCAATGGCTCCAGTTTACACCATGCAGTTAGTTCCGGTCAGTTTCTGCACCGGAAACTGACTGCATGGTGGGAACTACAGCCAACTAGAGCCATTGGAATACATGGAAACACTGTGCATGCATTTTCTGCAGAAAAAAAGCACATGGAACTGCGTCTGGTGTGAACTGGCCCTTATTCTACCTAGGCCAAAGATGGATCCTGTTCCTTATGGACCTACGAAAGCTGGTCCCTCAAGTACTTGGTAAGGGCTCTCCTGAAAAGAGACCCCTTGTTGGACAAAAAAGAAAAAGATCTGAAGGCCACAGACCCTCTCCCTAACATAGGAGGAGAAACTATCCCTCCTTCAATATCCACCTTATACATCAGGAATTACTAACAAGCATAAAAAACAACCCAATCAAGCCTAAGCAGACAGAGATCTTATCGCTAAACCTTCTAATCCGTGTACAAATTCATGACTAAAACAACCCAACATCAGTGAGTAGAATAAAAATACATGAATTAGAGCTACACGATTAATCGTTAAGAATCGAGGTCCGCAATCCCCCCCGCCCACCCCCTCGCATTTTCCCAATTATTTCTTTGCAGAGAATAAAGCTGCCAAAACAAAGAGACAAAGCAGACAGTCTGCCAAGTTTCTCACACACACATATTTTTTATTATTTATTTATTTATTTATATAATAAAAATAAAAAAAAATTAGGCTAGAGAATAAAATGGTGGTTGTTGCAATATTTTACGTCACACCATATTTACGCAGCGGTCTTTCAAATGCATTTAAAAAAAAAAAAAAACACACCTTTAATTAATAAAAAAACAAACAAAAAAAAACACTAAAACAGTAAAGTTAGCCCAATTATTTTGTATAACGTGAAAGTTGATGTTACGCCACAAGAATAGCGTGAATCGTGATCTTTTTTCTAAGATAAAAAAATCGCGATTCTCATTTTGGCCAGAATCGTGCAGCTCGAACATGCAGTTAGGCTCCATGCACACTGGGCTAAAAGAATAAATAGCCAGTTCCCTTGGAAGAAAATAAATAAAAACAAAATTAAAATTAAAAAAAAGGGGGAAGGTGGTCACGTAGAGCGTTTGTGTACAGGAGTTCAGGAGAGCTTATTCTACCAGAAAGCTCAAAAATGCAAGCCTGAAAAGTTTTTTTTTCCCCTTACTCTCAACGCTGAAATTAAAATTTGCCTGTAAATCATCCTAATGTGCATGAACACACATGATAACACTGAGCTGCTTCTACAGAAAGACAAAACTCATGTAGAAGCAAAGTTCTTTATGCCAGTGTGGATGGACACACACACACACGCACATATTTATATTATATAATTAAAAACAGACACAACATAATGCAGAAAGCATGAAGTCCATGTTAAGGTGAATTCACATAAGAAAAACACAACAAATCATAAAGCAGTGTATGCAAATGAGGCAAAGTAGACAAGTAGAAATACCACATATACAAACTCGGATAGTGAATTTCATCTACAAGGCCTTATCCACAGCATAGACATAACCTAGTTGAACCCAATTTAAAAGGCTTGATTCTAGGGGTTGACCAATATTGTTTTTTCAGGGCCGATACTGATTTTTCGTCCACCTTTCAGGCTGGGTTCACACTATACTACACAACAGCAGTACAACTTTCATCCTACTTTGGTCTGCGACATCGGTCCTACATTGGTCCTACATCTATCTGACTTTCATGAACAGGATACTACTAGTCTGACTTGTCTTTTGACCAATCAAAACTATCCCAGTGTGAGATAAATTACTTTTACTGCGGTTGTAATCACGTCAGATGTCAAAAGTCGGATGGTAAGGACAAGGCTCCTACTTTGGTCCAACTTCAATGATATCCAATGGGCTGAAGTAGGATCAATGTCGGACCAAAGTAGTACAGGGAGCATTTTCAAAGTCGGACCAGTTAAGACGGCTCCCATAGGGAAACATTGATTTTCACACGTCATGCGACATGAGCTCCCAATGTCGGAGCGTTTGTCGGACAAGCGTGAACCCGGCCTTAGGCCATTAGCCAAAATCAGGTGCTGATATTTTGTACATCACAGTCTCCTGCCACCCATATGCAGCTTGTCACTACTTGCACTACTTCTGGCAGCTGCGTCTGAGCAGGTAAACTTGCACATGTGGGCGGGCTGTGAAAGATGGCGTAACTATCCCTCTGCTCGCCCGCAGCTCCGTCAAGAGCAACCTTTGCGGCACTGCTGTAGGGGCGAAAAGCAGGTGGGCAGTGAGAGATTAGGCCGTCTCTCTGCTGCCCACCACTCCGCTGACAGATATTGCAGTGAGTGCCGTGCTGGGACAGGGGGGAGAAGTTCTGACCAATATCGGCAAGTTCATGACTGATACAGATTATTTGAAAAATTTAAATATCAGCCACCAATGATCAACCATTTCGATAATCGGTCGACCCCTACTTTATTCAGTGAAGGAGAATAGGGATTTATTTTGGGGGGTATTTGATCAATTCTGCGGTTTTCATTTTTTTTTCTGTTCTAAAATTGTAAATATGTTTTTGTGGGAACAAAATTATAAAAATTGTTGGGGTACAGTGTAGCATGACCGCGCAATTGTCATTTAAACAGCACTGAAAGCTGAAAATTGGCGTTTAGTTTTAGTAAATTTTGATTGATTGGGGTGTTTCATAAAGTAAGAGCTCACATATATTTGAAGGATTTTTCTGCTGTACTATAGGATATCATTAAAAGCGCTAAACTTCCAAGTGGAAATGAAAGTACAACAAATAACAGTATAATGTACAGAATTTACTCTAAAATCACATTTACTCATAAAGTACAATTAACAAATATGCTTCATGGAAGACGAAGTAAACAATTAAGGATTTTTCAAAATCATTTTGTACATTTCAGACGTCACAGGTGTTATTGATCAGCCTTTTTTATCTGAATCCATTAGGTTACCGAAAAGCATCACAGCGTCAGCCCACTTATGGAAATACTTGACATTTTGTACCAAGATATATCTCACAAGAGGCATTAATGGAACAAAGCTTTTGCCTCATCTCGTCATAACATTTGCCAATCCATTAGCCCTTACCCAAGAGCCTTCTACCTAAACTACAGGACACTTCAGAACATCCACTACATCTGTAGAGCAAGTGTACAGAGATACCAGAAAGATCAAGATAGATCTATACATAAAAATATATTTCATGAGGTCATCCAACGATAAACACAGTGTGTGCGCGCGCGCGGGAGTAATTATATATCACACACACACACACACAGTGGATATAAAAATTCTATACACCCCTGTTAAAATGTCAGGTTTCTATGAATATATATATATAAACAACACTACAAAATAAATAATTTCAGAACCTTATCCATCTCCCCCCCCCCCCCTTTTTGATTTAATGGTAGCACAAGTGTGCACACCCTTAAACTAATACTTTGTTGAAGAACCTTTTGATTTTATTCTAGCACTCAGGCTTTTTAGGTATGAGGCCATCAGCATGGTACATCTTGACTTGTTGTCATGCTGAAAGATGAAGTCCCTCTTCATGTTCAGCTTTCTAGCAGAAGCCTAAAGGTTTTGTGCCAATATTGACTGGTATTTGGAACTGTATATAAATTCCCTCTACCTCGACTAAGGCCCCTGTTCCAGCTGAATAAAAAACAGCCCCAAATCATGGATGCTGCCACCACCACCATGCTTCACTGTGGTTGTTATTTTGGTGATGTGTAGTGTACCGCCAAACATATCTTTTGGAATTATGTCCAAAAAGTTTAATCTTGGTTTCATCAGACCAGAACGCATTTTCCCCACGTGCTTTTGAGAGACTTCAGATGTGATTTTGCAAAATTTAGCCGAGCTTGGATGTTTTTCTTCTTAAGATTGTTGGCAATCACAGAGGTCACACATTTTTTGTAGTTGGCCACCAGGTTTGCACACATCTCAGGAGGGATTTTGTCCCACTCCTCTTTGTAGATCCTCTCCAAGTAATTAAGGTTTCGAGGCAGACGTTCGGTAACTCAAACATTCAGCTCCCTCCACATATTTTATATGGGATTAAGGTCTGGGGGCTGGCTAGGTCACTCCAGGACCTTAATGTGCTTCTTCTTGAGCCACTCATTTGTTGCCTTGCGTTTTGGGTCATTGTCATGTTGGAATTCCCATATACGACCCATTTTCAATGCCCTGGCTGAAGGAGGTCCTCACCCAAGATTTAACAGTACAGGGCCCTGTCCATCATCCCTTTGATTCAGTGAAGTTGTCCTGTCCCCTTAGCAGAAAAACACCCTCAAAATATAATGATTCCATCTCCATGTTTGACGGTGGGGATGGTTTTCATGGGGTTATAGGCAGCATCCCTCTTCCTCCAAAAACAGCGAGTTGCGTTGATGCCAAACACCTCAATTTTGGTCTCATCTGACCACAACACTTTCACCCAATTCTCCTCCGAATCATTCAGATGTTCATTAGGAAACTTCAGATGGGCCTGTACATGTGCTTTCTTGAGCAGGGGGACCTTGCGGGTCATGAAGGAGATTGGAACCTATGTATTGCTTCTGTGACAAGCTGAGATTAGGAGCAATCTCCTTGAAGTTCCTAATCTCAGCTAGTTACCTGTATAGAAGATACCTGGGAAAAAGAAATGTTGCCGATTGATAGGGGATCAAATACTAATTTCACTCATTAAAATAGAGAAAACCGAGTACTGTCCGTGATACTTTTTTTATTTGCACTAACATACAATTTTTCAGGACAAGCTTTCGGGGTGTTACCCTTTCAAGGTCCAAGCAATACTAATTAAAATAAAAATCTATAACAACATTTTTAAAATGTGTTTTTCTGGATAATTTTTTTTTGTATTCTGTCTCTCACTGTTAAAATAAACCTACCATTAAAATGATAGACTGATCATATCATTGTCAGTATGTACAAAATCAGCAGGGGGATCAAATACTTTTTTCCATCACTGTATGAATACTGGAGATTGTTGCAACATGTATCACACAGCGGCACGACTGGTAACGGGAAAAAAACCCTGGGAGTCGATTTCTCCCTCCCTGAGGTCCCTCCATTGGTTGACAGTAAAGGACAGAATCACATTTAAGGCCCTCTGCCCGACACACAAATGTGTACAAGGAACTGCCCCCCAATATCTGTGCGAAAAAATAAAACACCACACAACCAATCGCGTTCTCCGTTCTACTAACCAAAATCTTCTACAAGGCCCGCTACAAGACCAAAGGAAAACGTAGATTTGCAGTACAAGGACCTAAACTGTGGAACCCACTACCAACTAATATCCAAACAGAAGCAAATCACCTGGCCTTTAGGAAAAAACTCAAGACCCATCTTTTCTGAAGGCTAAATGGAAACCAAGTGCCCTTGAGGCAATTCAGTTTGCATTTGTAGAGCTATACAAGTTATTCACTCACTCAGTCACTCAGTAATTGCCAGATATTCCTGCAGCTCCTTAAATGTTGTTGTAGGCCTCTTGGCAGTCTCCCTGACCAGTTTTCTTTTCATCAATTTTGGAGGGACGTCCAGTTGTTGGTAATGTCACTGTTGTGCCATTATTTCTCCACTTGATGGTGACTGTCTTTACTGTGTTCCATGGTGTGCAATGCCTTGAAAATCTTTTGTACCCTTCTCCTGACTGATACCTTTTAACAAGGAGATCCCTCTGATTTGGTCCACAGAGAGCTTCCAAAGCTCTCTGCGGACCATGGCCTTTGCTGTAGGATGCAACTTAAAAAATGTCAGGAAAGACCTACTAGAACAGCTGAAATTTATTTGGGGGTTAATCAGAGGCACTTTAAAATGATGGCAGGTGTGTACCAACTCCTATTTAACACAAGTTTGAATGTGATAAGAAGAAGGTATGTACACTTATGCATCATCTTTAATTTTAGTTTCACCCCCCCCATAAGATTTCAGTTTGTTTTTCGATTGAGTTGTACAGTTTATAGCTCACATTAAAAAGGCGGAAAAGGTTCTGCAATGATTTATCTTTGTCTCTTTTTTTTTTTCCATCACAGAAACCTAACATTTTAACAGGGGTGTGTAGACTTTTTAGAGCCATTATATTATACACACACACACAATTTAGAAAGGCTCCTGCATGGTGGTCTAAACAAGTCACAAATCCATGTACTATAACACAAAAGCCTCATTAAGTAAACAAAAAACTTCCTTTACTTCCCCTAACTGATCCTCATTCATATGTATCTCACATGTCCCCCCTACTAAACACTGCAGCTCAGGGTTGAAGGTTTTAGCAGGAAATGTGTGGCCAAGTGCTGAATGACAAGCTACAGGCTTGTGAGGTGGCAGTGACCATGCAGAAAGCCAAGCCTCCTGTAATATCTTTTTCATCACACTGTAGTGCAAGTGCCTGCATGAGGTAGGTGCAGACATTTTCACACATAACTACAATAATGTTGCATTTTTTTTTCTGGATGACCAGTCAAGCTACAGATGTTCTTCCCATTTAAATGAATAGCAATCTGTCTATGCGAGTAGCACTAAAAAAAAAAAAAAAAAAAAAAAAGTATCTGAAAATGTGTGCAGTGGCATGTCTGCACAAAACAGACTGCAGAGGAGAAGTGCTGTAGGCAAGTAAGGCTCCATTCACACCTAGGCGTTTTGTCGCCTGTAGCGTGACGCTCACAAACGCCAGAGGGAGAAAAATACATGAAAGCCTATGGAGATGGTTCACATCTGAACGCTGATGCGCCTGACGCCCATCGCCTGTAGTTAAAAAAAGTTCCGGACCCTTTTTTGTCGCGCGTATCGGGCGGTTTGGGCGTATTTGAGCGTTTCCATTTCCCATAGAAAGTAATGGAAACGCTCATTGTCGCGCTAGTCGCTTGAATCGAGCGTTTGCTACAGGCGTTTTGTCGCTTTAATCAATAGAACTTTTCACCCAGGCAGAAGATTAAACAAATCTACCAACATAGCAACAAGTGATGAAAAGATGATAATTTTTCCTATTGGCTAAAATAAAAAACGTCAAAGTACAAAAACGTCGGACGACGCTGTATGCAAACGCGCAAATAAGCATGAATACGCGCAGAAAACGACCAAACGACCGTCGCTCAGGTGTGAATGCAGCCTAAGATCTACTACAAAAGTAGAGAAGAGTAAGGTGGGGGTAATAAAGGGGAAAAAAAAAAAACACACACACCACACATACTTTTACTCCCCCTTTTTTTCAAGGTGGCGACTGAAGAAGTTAGAACCACTTTTTAAAAAAAACAGTAGAATACTGGACTTTTTTTTTTTTTTTTAAACCTGTAAGACAATGTCATAATGTGCAATTTCATTACCTGAAAACAAAGCGCACTGTCACCACTGAAGGCACTTCCATCTTCACCCAGTCTTCTTTCCGGGTTCCGCTGACTTTAGCTGTATGAGTGGCCGGAGCAGTGATGATGTCACTTTTGCCATTTACAGCACAGGACCCTAAAGGAATGGCACAGGTATGCCGTTCCTTCAGAGCGCATGCGCCGATGCACATTTACACTACATAGAGGTAAGCCTTAGTTCATTACTCTATTTGAAAAAATTCTCCCGATAATTTTCCAGTAAAAGGCAAGGATATAAAATCGGTTTCAGGTTTTTGTTACTGTGTCTACATTGGAAAGATTTCCAGATACGTCCTACTGAACAAACAATATTTAAAAAAAAAATAAAAAAAAAAAAATAAAGACAGATGGCAGGTTCTACAATATTCAAAACTAAAAAAAAAAAAAAAAATATCTTGGGAGGTTTAGCTGTTAACATTTAACTACTTGCTGTCCGATCACAGTAGATTTACTGGTCAAGTGGTGAAGAGCCATCTTCTTTTTTTTTTTTACCGTTTTGTCTTCTATGGGACAAAGTACCCTTCGTATTTTGTCCCACACTGCTAGGTGCTTTCTTGGTCTAGTTATAAGGGTCCAACCTGCCACGACCAATACAACACGGCTTGCCTCCACTCCGCGCACTTTCCACAGACAAGCAAGGACACAAAGAATGCTGGGGAGGCTGTGTTTGTCAGCCTCTCCATGCCCCATGCCATTGTTTGGAGAGTATGATCTTTCCGGGAAGATCCCTAGAATTATCCCAAAGAAGCTACTGTACTGTAGCATATTCTCACAAACCGTGGTTACTGTGCATTCCCTGGGGTCTCACCCAAAGGTTTTGTCATTATCCAGAAGGAGCAAGGAAATCCTGTAAGGTAATATTTGGCTCAGTTTGGAGCTCCATATAAAAAAGGTATGCCAACTGGAGAAGACAGTTGGAATTAATGCCAGAAATGTGTGTGTTAAAAAGAAACTTCGTCAAAACCCCCAATGTGTCTTCAAGGTGCTAACCGCCAAGCCCTTCTCTATTCCATCACAAAGAAATTCCAAGATGGAAATGATCTCCTGCGGCACATACTGCTTTGCCATGCACCAAGAATGCCGCTATGTTCAGAAGTGTTGAGAACCATATCCTTCTGGGCCAATAGGGGGCCACGAACATCAGATTTGTGTATTCTTTCTGAAATGTTTTGGAGAACTAGTGGTATTAACTGAAAGTGGGGGGGGGGGGGAGCATAACACAAATATAAGTCCCAAGGCTGGGCCAGCGCATTCAGGCCCCTTCCCTGATCCCTTCCGTTCAGTGAAAAGTAAGTTGGAGCTTCACGTTTGAGTGGGTCGCAAACAGATCGAGTTGCAGATTGCCCCACTTGTTTGCCACCATCTGGAAAACTTCTGAATTTAGACTTACCGGTGACGGTATTTCTAAGAGCCTTTCAGGACAACCTTGGAGAGAGCGCAGCTCCGCCCATTTCTCAGGAAACACACGTGATCCTTTAAGATCCCTCCTCTTCCACCATGGCCTCAGTTATTGTGGTCTCCGCCCACTGGAAAATAAAGCACAGAACAACCACAACAAAACCATGATAGACATTTCAAACAATCTTTTTATTCAAAATACCTAGGGAGGGAAATTAGCGGTTGTCCTGAAAGGCTCTTAGAAATACCGTCACCGGTAAGTCTAACTAGGCCTTGCTCCAATCGCCTTTCAGGACAACCTTGGAGAGGATAACCGAGTAACTTACCCTAGGGTGGGACCACTGCTTGCAGCACCTTTCTGCCGAAGGCCTGATCTGCAGCGGACAGTAAGTCTAGCCTGTAGTGCCTTAGAAAAGTTGAATAGCTGGACCATGTAGCTGCCTTGCAGATCTGGTCAGGCGTGGCACCGGCTCTTTCGGCCCAGGAAACTGCCGTAGATCTTGTTGAATGGGCCGTCACTCCTGAAGGAGGCACCTCTCCTTTGGCTTGGTAACCGTCGGCAATGGCTTGTTTGAGCCATCTGGCCAGTGTACTTTTGGAAGCCTTCTCCCCTTTCCGGGATCCTGAGAATATCACGAACAAAGCGTTGGTTTTCCTGAAAACCTTGGTGACCGCGAGGTATTGAAGCACACACCTTCTTACATCCAAAGTATGAAAATTCTCTTCCCTGCATTAGAGGAGTTGAGGAGAAGGTAGGAAGGACTATTTCCTGAGACCTGTGAAAGGTTGATGAGACCTTAGGGAGAAAAGCTGGATCAGTTTGGAGAACTATTCTGTCCGGCAAAATTCTTAAGAAAGGCTCTGTAACCGCCAAAGCCTGGATTTCGCTGACCCTTCTTGCGGTCGTTATGGCCACCAAAAAAATTGTTTTTAGAACTAAATTCTTCAAAGAAATCTCCCTTATGGGTTCAAACGGGGCCCCCGTGAGACCCTGCAACACAATTGATAAATCCCAATTGGGAAAAGTTCTAAAGGCTATCGGTCTACTCCGACCTAGTGCCTTGAAAAATCTTGAAATTAAATGTTCTTTAGATAAAGTCCTTTCTAGATAAACCGACAGGGCCGCCACTTGAGTTTTTAGGGTGCTAATTGCTAACCCTTTCTCCATTCCTGTATGAAGAAACTCTACAACGGAAATTATACTGTTAATCTGGAAATTTTTGGAGGTACACCAGGAGTTGAATTTTCGCCAAACTTTGAGATAAATTGCTCTGGTCACCGGCTTCCTACTGTCTAGCAAAGTTCTTATCACTTTATTAGAGAGCCCCTTGGCTCTTAAGAGGTCCTCTTCAGAAACCAGGCCGTCAACTGCAAGCGTTCTACCTCTGGATGGTTCACAGAACCCTGACACAGTAGGTCCTTCCTGAGTGGAAGTTTCCACGGTGGTTTCGTGGCTAAACTCTGAAGAGATGCAAACCACGGTCTTTTTGGCCAATACGGAGTGATTAAGATCAGATTGGATTTCTCTTCCCTGAATTTCCTTAGGACTAGAGGTATCAGAGTGAAGGGGGGGAAGGCGTAAGACAGCTGGTAGTGCCACTGTTGAGCTAGTGCGTCTATGGCTACCGCCTGGTCCTCTCTGTGGAGAGAGAAGAACCTTTGCACTTTCGCATTCTGCTGGTTGGCAAACAGGTCTATCTGTGGCTGGCCCCACTCCTGAGCGATTGCCCTGAAGACCTCCGGGTTTAAGCTCCATTCTGCCTCTAGTATACTTCTCCTGCTTAGCAGGTCTGCTAATAGGTTTTGAGACCCTTTTAGGTGCACCGCTGATAGGGATGCTACGTTCCGCTCTGCCCTGCTTTTGGTCTTTGGTTTTGCCGTGAGAGGAGATGGTTGGCCAGTTGCATAAGGCCTCTGCTTCTGGTACCCCCCTGCTTTAGGACATACGCCACTGCCGTGGTGTTGTCCGACAGGACCTGCACATGTTGACCCTTCACCAACTGATGGAAAGCTTGAAGCCCTAGAAATATTGCTTTTAACTCCCTCCAGTTTGAGGACTCTGTTCTGGACCAGACGCCCTGGGCAGTCTGTCCCTCTAGATGGGCCCCCCAACCCCAGGAACTCGCGTCTGTTAAACGCTTTCCTACTGGGAATACCCATGGAAGACCCTTGTTCAAATTTACCGGGTTTCTCCACCACCAGAGTGCTCGTTTTACGTTTGAAGTTAACCTGAAACGTTTCTCTAGTGACTCTTGGTGTGACCAAGACTGAAGGATATTCATTTGGAGAGGACGAGAGTGTAACCTCGCCCATGGGACCGCCGGAATTGAGGCTGTAAGCAGCCCCAGGACGGCCATTGCTGTCCTGACTGACACCCCTTGGTTTGTCTGTACTTGAGCCACCGCCACCATGACCTTCTCCATCTTTTCCTGAGGTAAAAAGACCTTCTGAAGGATCGAATCTATGTTGTACCCCAGAAACCTTGTTTCTTGAGAAGGTATCAAGTTCGATTTCTCGCGGTTTAGTAACCAGCCGAGACTTCCAAGATGAACCTGCGACGACTGTAGATTCGTCGCAAGTTGATCCCGGGAGTCCGCAAAAAACAGTAGGTCGTCCAAGTATGGGATGACCGAGATCGCTTTGAGCTTCAGGGGTTCTAAGGCCTCTGCCATGATCTTGGTAAAGATCCTGGGTGAGGATGACAACCCGAAAGGGAGGGCTCTGAACTGAAGATGCCATATCCTGTTCCCCAGGTCTACTGCCAGTCTGAGGAACTGTTGAGATGCTTGGGCAATCGGGACGTGCAAGTAGGCATCCCTGAGGTCCAGAGATGCCATGAAGCAACCGGGTGTCAACAGCTTTGTTATTGAATAAATCGTATCCATCCGGAACCGTTTGTACTTTATTGACTTGTTTAACACTTTTAGGTTCAAGATCAGGCGGAATTTGCCTGAGGGTTTTTTGACCAAAAAAATGTGGGAATAAAAACCCTGACCCTCCTGATGTTTTGGGACCTGTATTATCACTCTCTGACTCATCAGATCCTGTAACAGGTTCGTCATTGCAGTAGCCTTTTCTTTGTCCCGGGGAAGGGTTGTGACATAGAACCTCGTTGGGGGACACTCTGAAAATTCCAGACTGTACCCCTCCGTAATGATTCTTTCCACAAAGGGGCTCGTGGTCATCTGTTTCCACTGTGGGAGAAAAGCAGCCAGTCTTCCTCCCACCGGAAGCAGATCGTCACTTGCTTTTGGTAGTTGGTTCTGAGGGGTTTTTAAATAAGATACCTCCTCTACCTCTTCCTCTTTGGGACCCCCATCTCTTTTTATTTTCTTCCTTACTCTTATGGGACTGTTGAAAAGGACGAAAATTTTTCTTAGGGATCTGACCCTTTTTAGGGGGGAAAGCCTTCTTCTTATCTGCCGTTCTGTCAAGAACTTTTTCTAGGTCCTGACCGAACAAAAGGTCCCCTGAGAAAGGCAGACCACAAAGCTTGACCTTAGAGGGGATATCACCCGACCAGGTCTTTAACCAAACTGCTCGCCTGACTGAGTTCACCAGGGCTGCTGACCTTGCAGCCATTTTAATGGACTCAGCAGAAGCATCTGCCATATATTTGATGGCTTTTAAGATTAAGGGGAAGGAATCTATTAGATCCTTTCTTGAGGTGCCTGCCTCGACATGACTCCTTAATTTCTCAACCCAGCACTCTGATTGCGGGCGACTATTGTGGCGGCCATGGCTGGTTTCAGACTGGTTGCAGTAGAATCCCAGGCCTTCTTTAGGAGGGAATCTGCCCTCTTGTCCATCGGATCTTTCAGGACCCCCATGTCCTCAAAAGCCAGGTCTGTATGACGAGACACCTGTGAGAAAGCTGCGTCTACTTTAGGCTTTTTGTTCCACACCTCTGTCTCACCGCTTTCAAATGGAAACCTTCTTCTAAGGGTCTTTGAAAAAAAGGGGGCCCTTTCAGGGTCCTTCCATTCCTTCTTGACGGTGTCCGAGAGGACTTTGTGGACCGGGAAAACCCGGCTTTTAGACTCATCCAGCCCCTGATACATCTTATCGTGTATGGATAACTGAACCTTCTCTTCCTGGATACCCAGGGTAACATAAATTGCCTTAAGTCCTCCACTTCGTCTAATGACAATTTAAACTTTGAGCTTTTGCTACTATCATCTTCCTCCTCCTCCTCATCTGAATCCCTGAGAGAGGGGAGAGTACTAGTCCCTTCATCTGCCGAATCCCCCTCTGTTTGACCCGAAACTGGGATTTTCGGACTGGGTGGTGGCTGCTGTGGCTCCCCCAAACTTGAGGAGCCTTGTGAGATCATATCCTTCACTGAGCCTAAAGAGCTTGCCAGCTCCTGGACTGAGGAAAAAAGGTCCTTATACTGTTGTGAAGTTTCCTCTTCCACCAGATTTTTAATGCAGGATCTGCACATTGGTTTTTGCCAAGAATCCCTTAAAGGATTTTTGCAAGACGGGCATTTCCTGGGTGTATCCAAGTGCCTAGCTTTGGTTGTAGATTTTTCCTGTAACGAGATGAAACCAAAGTTACCATCTCCAAAAAAAAAAATCTTTTTTTTTTTTTTTTTAAAAAACACCCAAGTGCCGCCACCAGAATAAAACCAAAGGCCTGGACTAAGTGCCACCACCACTAACGGTTATACAGACCAAGAGCGTTTTAACCTGGACTGGTAACCACAGGCTCCCTCAGGGAGGAACAACAAAACACAAAATTAAGCCCAATATAGTAAGAATAAAAGGCACCGCTGTACCCCTCTTACCTGGGCCTGACCGGTGCTTGCAGCGCCTGTATCCGCCGGTGTTGTCTGTCTCTCCTCCATTGTAGAGCGCAGTCACACAAGTAGCTGGAGATTGACTCCATTTTAAATTTTCCCGGCCGCCCGCGTCATCATCGGGGGCCGGAAACGGAAGCACCGGTCACCTGACCTGCCCCACAGATGCTGCGTTCCAGGCGCTGGGAACCAGCAGCGCCACGCCCCCCCGGAAACGGCGTCACCGTGCGTGACGCGGTCGCCAGCCGGGACCCGGAACTGAGAATGCGGACCACCGCCGACCTGCGCCGGCTACCGCTCGGTCACCTGGACCTCTACCGCAGTTCCTGGGCACAACGACACCGTCCCCTGGGAGGCCGAAAGTTCCGCTGAACCGGAGCGTCTGGGGACTCCTGAACGCCCCCCTCCCCGTGAAGAGGGGTCAGGATGGTCGCCGCCAACAATATACAGCAAGGTAAGCTCAAAAAAACTCTCCGCCTTAAGAGAGACAGCTCCCTGGTTCCCTGTGATGCTTCCACCATGGCGGAGGAAACACAATAACTGAGGCCATGGTGGAAGAGGAGGGATCTTAAAGGATCACGTGTGTTTCCTGAGAAATGGGCGGAGCTGCGCTCTCTCCAAGGTTGTCCTGAAAGGCGATTGGAGAAACTTCCGAATTTAGACTCTCTGATTCAGAAATTCTCTTCCTGCTCGGGAAGTCTGCCATCCAAGTCAAACTGCCCTTAAGATCTAGTGCCAACAGACACGCCAGATTCTCCTCTGCCCAGATTAGGCTCTCCTGAGCCAAGGTCAAGAGAACCCTGCTTCTGGTACCTCCCTGCATTGCTATATTGCATTGTTGCACAGGATCTGAACATGTTGTCCCCCGATACCTTCCTGGAACCAAAGGAGCCCCATTCAAATTACATTTAGTTCCCTCAAACTTGATCTTTTTGCATCTGAGCTTGACCCCATTGGGCAAAATGACCTTCCAGATGTGCTCCCTACCCCCAGGAACTTGCATCTGTCATCAGTCTTTTTGAGACAGGAAACACCCAAAGTAGGCCCTCGATCAGATTTGACTGGTTCCTCCACCACCACAATTTCCTCCTCACTTGTAAGGTAAGCCTGATTCATTTGTCTAATTTGTTCATTTGTTCTTCGTGCTTCCAATTTTGGAGAATTATTTTGCAGCTCACTTGAGTGGAGGCGGACCCATTGAACGGCCAGAATAGAGGATGTTAGGAAACCCAATGTTGACATAGCTGACACGAATTGAGTCGATGGTGTAAACCAAAAACCTTATCTCTTGGGAAGGAACTAAATTCAACTTTCCTTGTTCAGAAGCCAACCTAAGCTTTGCTAGTGGTGTTTTGTTATTTTCAAATTTGTCAGCAGCTGATATTTTGAGCTGGCAAACAGAAGATAGTCTAGATATGGGACTATCATGATTCCCTGGATCCTCAGAGGCGCCAAAGCTTCAGCCATGATTTTGGTGAAGATGCTCAGAGCTGAGGACAACCCGAAGGGCAGGGCTCTGAACTACAGATGGGATATTGTGCGCTCTGTGAGCTGACTGCCAGATGCGAAAACTTTTGGATGCCACTGCTATTGGGACATGAAGGTAGGCACCCCTGAGATCGATGTAAGCCATAAAACACCCCACAGTGAGAAGTTTCCTTACGGAGTAAATCGTATTCAGCCGAAACTTCTATCGAATAGATCAATTCAGCAGTTTTAGGTTCAAGATCAACCCAAATTTCCCTGAGGGTTTTCCCAGTCAGTTTTCCTGGGAGATTACATTCAGGACAAACAGACTGGATGTCACCGCCCGCCACTGGAGGGAGAAAGGATAGAAATCTTCCTCCCACAGCAGGACCACGATCATTGGCTTTTAGCTGGCCATTCAGGTTTTCTGAACCGAACTCCAGGCCTGCCCCTCCCCTTCCCCTTTGTGAACTCCAGGGTTTATTATAACCTGGTCCCTTGGAGGCCTGGGTTTGCTGAAAAGGAAGAAAATTATTAACTAGGGGCGTCTTTTTCTTTGCCGGAAAAGCTCCCTCAACTGTTCTAGCCAGTGTTCCAGGTTTCTGGCTACCACCATTGAGGCCATGGCCGGCTTGAGATTGGCCATTCACAAACCCCCATGTTTTTTTTTTTTGTTTTTTTTAGGGAGTCTCGCACGTTTATCCATGGCATCCTTTAAGATGCCCGTGTCCTCAAAAGGTCAGTATTACAAGAAACTTGGGGAAAAGCTGCATCTAACTTCTGCCTTTTGTTCAACACATGCGGCTTGTCTTCCTTAAAAGGGAAAGCTCCACATAAGGGATTTGGAGAAAAACAGAGCCCTCTCTGGGTCCTTCCATTCTCATTTGACAGCATCCGAAAGGACCTTATGTACTGGAAAACCTGTTTAGCTTCTCCAAGGCCCTTGAACATCTTATCATACGGGGATAAATCACCATTTTGGCTATACAATCTTTGTATAGTTTGTCCAGGACACCTTGCACGAAGGGCACCTTTTCTTAGAAGAGGGAAGAATATGCTTTGATTTTTTTCTGCAATAAAAACAGAGAAAGCCCCCGATTAGGCCCTAAACCATAATCCCCATTCTTCCCCCCCCCCCAAAATACCTACCTGTCAGACCCAAAATAATAAGGGGGAAGGGAGGGGGCGACCATCCAGCCATACGTCTCTGTGGGGTAACCCAAGGGGTATGCAAGAGCCCCCCCCTTCCCCATATTACCAGGACACCAGGGGAAGGGAGGAGGGAAAAGTTTTCTTGGGCTTGGCTGGCTCTTGTTCCTGCCAACCATGACTGCAGTGGGTGTTGCAGCTATTGCTGTCCTTTTTTTTTAAACTCCCAGTCTCTTTAACGCTGCAAAGACCGGAAGTACATGCCAGCAAGGGCCCACCCCCCTCTTCCTGCATTCCACAGGACAGAACCGGATGCTGGGCCCCCAAAAAGAAAGTCCAACCCCTTCTGGAAATAACTCCACCCCCCCATTTCGAACCCAGAACAAATAGAGGCCCAGGGCAGATCCCCCCTTGCCATTCCCGAGCCCGTACCAAGCAAGAAGGAAGTGGGGAGCTCCGGAAACATCCCCACCCAGCTGGGAGGATGCTGGGATGGCCTCATAGACCACTAGGGTCTAGGAAAGAAAAGAAAGGAAGAAGGTCTAAGGTATGCCATGCCCCTATACACAGGACCTCTGCCTGGGGCGAGCACAGCACACCCACCGTTCCTAGCAGCGCTTCCACCATGGTGAAGGAAACACAACAACTGAGGCCATGGTGGAAGTGGTCTGCCTTAAAAGGCATTAATCACAGTGTTTCCTGGAAAGTTGGGGGGAACGACGCTCTCTCCAGGTGTTGTCCTGAAAGACGTTTTGAGAAATTACAGGAGTACCCCATCTCATGTAATGGAGACAAGTAGAAGACAACATGTTTGGGATCCATATCAGATGAGCCGCCTAGGGTGACAACACTACTTGACCAAAGATAGTGGAGGGAGGGAGCATGCGTTTTCAACCTAAGACAGGAAGTGTGTTATTAGCAGGATCACCAGGTGATAATAAAAAGGAAAAAAACTCAACCATCTAAGGACTTTTAAGCCACAATTTATTACAGTTTTGTTTTTGGGTTTAGATGCCCTTTAAAGAGAACCATTACGACTGCAGTTATATAGTTCATATCAGACAGCATTACTTATGGAGGAACAAGATAAAATACTGCATATTTACTTGCTTCCTACTGAAAATGCAAATTAGCTGGCCCTTAGTATTTTCTGAATCATTAACCCTGAACTAGCATACATCACAATGAAGTTGCTAATCCGGACATGTATACATGTTTGTGATCAATGACTCAAAGAAATGAATACACTGGCAAGGTAGCCAGGTAACTCATAATTTCTGAAGCAAGCTATAGCACCCCACTCTCCTCTTAGCACAGATTGCCATTAACAAGGATCACTCCCCCCAGGTATACACATACTGCGACGAATTTGTACACAATTTGCACGTAGGAATAAAATTATATCTTCAAGGCTATGGTCAAACACACACACATAAATAATAATAAAAAAAAGTACACTTATAGGAAACCATTTCCTGCTACCATGAAAACAAAACTGGAGATTTATACAACCATTTGTATAGGAGCACAAGTCAATTTACAGAACCCAACCTAACAGAATAGGAGGAAAAAAAAAAAAACATTTCATCCTACAAGGGATTCTGTCAGCTTGTAACTTTTTGTATTTAGCTCACAATACCGATATCAAATCTGAAAAACACTTAAAATAGGGTGAGCATACATCCCCGTTTTCCGGGGACAGTCCCCGAATTGAGGACACTGTACCTGGACCAGGTCTGTCCCCAGATTGGATTTGAACAGGGGCTGGAGAAATTTCAAAGACAGTCAGTGCAGAATAAAAATCTGAATTGCACACCCCCGCTCTGCCGCTTTTTCCATTACCTGTGCCTCTTTTTGACGAACATGTGCTGGTAGGAGCGGAGGGAATATTTCTTCAGTTTCGGGTGCATGCCCATTCAGCTCCGCTTGCATGTTCTTCTGCCTTGGCTCAACCCCCGCCCAGCCACCTGCCTATCTTCTTACCTTCCCTGGCAGAGTGATCCTCCTCCGCTCCCCACCCAGTAGTAGCCGGGGCCCAGAGAGGCTTGACCGGCTGTGAGAGGGCCCGTGACAGTGGCAATGGGCAGAGAGTCGCTGATTGTCACCATTACTAGTAAATATATATATACAGTGCGGAAAATAAGTATTTGAACACCCTGCTATTTTGCAAGTTCTCCCACTTGGAAATCATGGAGGGGTCTGAAATTGTCATCGTAGGTGCATGTCCACTGTGAGAGACATAATCAAAAAAAAAAAAAATCCAGAAATCACAATTTATGAATTTAACTATTTATTTGTATGATACAGCTGCAAAGAAGTATTTGAACACCTGTCTATCAGCTAGAATTCTGACCCTCAAAGACCTGTTAGTCTGCCTTTAAAATGTCCACCTCCACTCCATTTATTATCCTAAATTAGATGCACCTGTTTGAGGTCATTAGCTGCATAAAGACACCTGTCCACCCCATACAATCAGTAAGAATCCAACTACTAACATGGCCAAGACCAAAGAGCTGTCCAAAGACACTAGAGACAAAATTGTACACCTCCACAAGGCTGGAAAGGGCTACGGGGAAATTGCCAAGCAGCTTGGTGAAAAAAGGGTACACTGTTGGAGCAATCATTAGAAAATGGAAGAAGATAAACATGACTGTCAATCTCCCTCGGACTGAGGCTCCATGCAAAATCTCACCTCGTGGGGTCTCAATGATCTTAAGAAAGGTGAGAAATCAGCCCAGGACTACATTGGAGGAGCAGGTCAATGACCTGAAAAGAGCTGGGACCACTATTTCCAAGGTTACTGTTGGTAATATACTAAGACGTCATGGTTTGAAATCATGCATGGCACGGAAGGTTCCCCTGCTTAAACCAGCACATGTCAAGGCCCGTCTTAAGTTTGCCAATGACCATTTGGATGATCCAGAGGAGTCATGGGAGAAAGTCATGTGGTCAGATGAGACCAAAATAGAACTTTTTGGTCATAATTCCACTAACCATGTTTGGAGGAAGAAGAATGATGAGTACCATCCCAAGAACACCATCCCTACTGTGAAGCATGGGGGTGGTAGCATCATGCTTTGGGGGGGTTTTCTGCACATGGGACAGGGCGACTGCACTGTATTAAGGAGAGGATGACCGGGGCCATGTATTGCGAGATTTTGGGCAACAACCTCCTTCCCTCAGTTAGAGCTTTGAAGATGGGTCGAGGCTGGGTCTTCCAACATGACAATGACCCGAAGCACACAGCCAGGATAACCAAGGAGTGGCTCTGTAAGAAGAATATCAAGGTTTTGGCGTGGCCTAGCCAGTCTCCAGACCTAAACCCAATAGAGAATCTTTGGAGGGAGCTCAAACTCCGTGTTTCTCAGCGACAGCCCAGAAACCTGACTGATCTAGAGAAGATCTGTGTGGAGGAGTGGGCCAAAATCCCAAACCTGGTGAAAAACTACAAGAAACGTTTGACCTCTGTAATTGCAAACGAAGGCTAGTGTACCAAATATTAACATTGATTTTCTCAGGTGTTCAAATACTTATTTGCAGCTGTATCATACAAATAGTTAAAAAAATCATACATTGTGAGTTCTGGAATTTTTTTTTTTGGATTATGTCTCTCACAGTGGACATGCACCTACGATAACAATTTCAGACCCCTCCATGATTTCCAAGTGGGAGAACTTGCAAAATAGCAGGGTGTTCAAATACTTATTTTCCGCACTGTGTAATATATATATATATATATATATATATATATATATATATATATATATATATATATATATATATATATATATATATATATATATATCCCCAGATTTATTTTTAAAAATATGGTCACCTTAACTTAAAACGGATCTCCACCCTAAAGTGAAGATCTGCTGATCCGAACACTCCCCCCCCTCCGGTGTCACAATTGACACCTTTCAGGGGGAGGGGGGTGCAGATAGACAGGTATCGGCACCCACTTCCGGCCCAGCATTCACGGGCAAAAGATGGGCATTGCATCACATCCCGTCCGTCCCCCGTTGTGTGCTGGGAACACTCGGCTCCCAGCACACAGCTGGAGCCAATCTGCGGACGCAGCGCGACTCGCGCATGCTCCGTAGGGAACCGGGCAGTGAAGCCGCAGCGCTTCACTTCCTGGTTCCCTCAATGTGGATGGAGGGGGGAGCAGCAGAGAGACGAGCGATCGCTCATCCTCTGCTGCGGACGGCGCTGGACTCCAGGACAGGTAAGTGTCCTAATATTAAAAGTCAGCAGCTGCAGTATTTGTTGCTGCTGGCTTTTAATATTTTTTGTTTTGTGAACCATCCGCTTTAAGAGCCCTGAGATCTCTCTGTGGACTTCAGAACAACTCTTCCCCCATGTTATGGAGATAAGAAGAGGAGAAGATGTTCTGTAGTTCAAATCAGCAGAGGGCAGCCTTCGGTGACCATGCCAAATCAGCAGCCTTCAGTGACAGCTCCTCTGTCACACTATTAGAACATGTAACAAAAATAAATAAAATGAAATCTAAATGTTCTCCCTCTGTCATATTGGCCAATAGCACTATACATCCAGGTCATTGATTTGTTGTGACTTCCCCACCATAGAATTACTACAACAGATAATTATTATGAACAATGTGTTGGAATATATTTTTCTGAATCAGTGTAAAAATAAATAATAATAATAATAAAAGAACCTGCAACTCTGTTAAGAAATCACTGCCATGGGCAAACCGTGTTACTTCTATGTATACACTGCATATAGGAGATAAATATTGGCAAACATTGCTACATCACCAGGGACAGTGATCGGAGAACCCTACCTAGCCCGTCCGTCTATTAGGAGGTGAGTGGGTTTACCTGCTCCTTGCTGTGTGTGTGGCTCCTGCTTTCCTTCTGTGGCTGGACTGATCTCTCTTTCTGCAGTCACACAGACGAAGGATTCTGGGAGGAACAGGAAACTGTCATTGATCCTGCCTTTCCTATGCTCCGCAGTCGTGCAGCCCTGAAACCGGGAGAGGGCGGAGCTAGAGAAGACGGGCGGCTCTATCACTTCAAAGGTTACCGCCCCCTCTCTCCGGACCCTTACATTGCCGCTGTCTCCCAAGCCGTGAACTCCCCCGCGTCCCCTTAGCGAAGCGGGACATTGTCTCTATGACAACACCTGTGAGCAGAGGGATCCCGATAGGTAGAAGCCGAGCACCGATTACACAGCATGGACTGACATCACTCAGGTGTAGGCCGACCTTCTCTATGACGTAACCGGGATAGGAGAAGCTGGGAAATTCAGCCGATGCACTCGTGACCTGCCCGATCCTCGCCCAGTTTTGGTGAAGCCCACTCATGACTGTTACACATGACCGTGTTATTATGTCATAGGGGAACTTCCTCTCCCCAGGGGAAGGACAATACGCAGCTTTACATTATGCAATGATCAGTGAGATTTGGGCTAAAAGGGAATCCCGAGACCCGAGCCAAAACATTCACAGACAGAAGAGGGCCCCGTTCACACAGACGGGAGAGGGGGGCTGTTCACACAGACAGAAAAGGGCCCCCGTTCACACAGACGGGGAGAGGGGGGCTGTTCACACAGACAGAAAAGGGCGGCCCCCGTTCACACAGACGGGGAGAGGGGGGCCCCCGTTCACACAGACGGGGAGAGGGGGGCCCCCGTTCACACAGACGGGGAGAGGGGGGCCCCCGTTCACACAGACGGGAGAGGGCCCCCCGTTCACACAGACGGGAGAGGGCCCCCCGTTCACACAGACGGGAGAGGGCCCCCGTTCACACAGACGGGAGAGGGCCCCCGTTCACACAGACGGGAGAGGGCCCCCCGTTCACACAGACGGGAGAGGGCCCCCCGTTCACACAGACGGGAGAGGGCCCCCCGTTCACACAGACGGGAGAGGGCCCCCCGTTCACACAGACAGGAGAGGGCCCCCGTTCACACAGACAGGAGAGGGCCCCCGTTCACATCTGAGCGTTATTGTGGAACACACTAAAAACACACAACGTGTTTGGGTGACATTCACTGTGAATGGAATCCCAAAAGTACTATAAAGAAAGCAGCGTTTTGTGTGACAAAACACACTATTCAAAAACTCGCCAACGTTTGCTACAAAGAAGAGTACAAGAGCTACTTTGGCATGCTTTTAGAGCAGAGGGCAACCTATTCAAGTGAATGGTGTCCCTCCAGAAAACGCAACACTCACGTTGCTCAGGGGTGAACCGGGTCTAAAGTGGAGGTCAGTAACCCATCGAACGCAATCTACCTGTCGACTGCCGGCAGGTGACAGATCACAGTCCCTGCCAACCCCCAAGTGTTTCCGTCTCCCCCCTCCAAGTGGCAGAGCAGAAAAGTGATGAGCTCAGACCAGAGGTGTAACTAGAATCTTCAGGGCCTCGGTGCAAGAAACCATGAAGGGGGCATTGCTAGGTCTACAAAAGATCTCTGGCTAGAGCCCATAGCAGTGTAGCAAGTAAAGAAAGTCATATGCTTGGGCGGGCATACACATGTATACAATATACGTGTGTGTGTATGAGTAATAAAGAGAATATATACACACACATATATACACACACATACATACATACACAATATTGACAATATCCGGGCGCCAGGTCGCAATTGCGACAAGAAATTGTGACCTGGCGCCCGCCGGTAATTGAAGCTGCGGCCTCAATTACCGACCGATGCGATCACGCGGTGGGAGCGCACGGAGGCACAGGATCCTGCGTCTCCGTGCGCACCCAGCCGCACGATCGCGGTGGGCCCGTGAGGGCCGGTAATTGAGGCCGCGGCCTTGTGAAGTCCTAAGCCAAGGATCTCCAAACGACGGCCCTCCAGCTGTTTCGGAACTACATTTCCCATGAGGCATTGTAAAATTCTGACATTTACAGACATGACTAAGCATGATGGGAATTGTAGTTCCTGAACAACTGGAGGGCCATAGTTTGGAGATCCCTGTCCTAAGCTCTTCCTTCTGTGAGCTGATCTGGTGGTGGCTGTTGGCATTACACGTTAAACAGCAATTCTAATGTAATTTTTCACTGCCATCTCCTTCCCTCTAATTACAACCCCCAAACATATATATTTTTTATTCTAACACCCTAGAGAATAAAATAGCGATCATTGCAATACTTTCTGTCACGCCATATTTGCACAGCGCTCTTATAAGCGAACTTTATTGGGAAAAAAATGACACTTTTTTAAATTAAAAAATAAAACAGTAAAGTTATTCCAATTTTTTTTTAATATTGTGAAAGATAATGTTACGCCAAGTATATTGATACCCAACATGTCACGCTTCAAAATTGCGTCCGCTCGTGGAATGCCGACAAACTTTTACCCTTTAAAATCTCCATAGGCGACGTTTAAAAAAAATCTACAGGTTGCATGTTTTGAGTTACAGCGGCGATACCTCACGTGTGGTTTGAATACCGTTTACATATGCGGGCGCTACTCACGTATGTGTTCGCTTCTGCACGCGAGCTCGTCGGGACGGGGCACATTTTCTGGCTTCTTACTTTTTTAGCTGGCTCCTAGATTCCAAGCAAATTTGTCAAACTCTGTATACATATCTGAGTGCGGATCCTCCTTGCATCAGGGTCCCCAGAGAGCCCCCCCCCCCCCCAATACATCATGGTCCCCAGAGAGCCCTCCCATACATCAGGGTTTCCAGAGGCCCCCCCTATACATCAGGGTCCCCCGAGGCCCCCCCCCCATAATTCATGGTCCCCAGAGAGACCTCCCTCCCATACATTAGGGTTCCCGGACTTAAACATCCCCCCCAGAGGTTCCCCTGTACTTGGCTGGCTGTGCACCTCCAACCCCCAGCACAGGGGGAGGTGGGAGGCAGCGATCGCCAGCTCTATGATGTCCATGGGCAGGGGGATCTCACTGGGGCTTGTAATTCTCTTTCTGAGTCTGTACAGTGGAGAGGGGAGGGGCCTCTGACCCAAGCAACTCATTTGTAAACTGAAGAGTGAAACTTGTAGCTGCCCGGGTCAGAGGCCCCTCCCGTCTCCACTGTATAAATAATGACTAGATTGAAACTTAAACCAGTAAGATAGCAATTCCAATATTTACCAATCACATCCCAAATCAATTGGAGAAATTTGGAAGGGAGTGCCCCTGGGATAGTATGGATTGGAATATAAAACTATGGAATGCCAAATGTGTGTATATAAAAATAGAAAAAAAACAACTTATTTTAATAGGTACAAAAATACATATAACATAAAAGAAAATGTTTATACACGCTGAAGGAGAAATACTAGCCCCAGGGAGATGCCACGAGCACCATACAGCTGCCGATCGCCACCTCCCACTGCATCCCAAACTAAAAGCCGGAGATGCAGGGGGAGATGCCGGGTCTTGGGGCCCCCCCCCACAGCGGCAGAACGACAGAGCCAAGTCACAACTGTGACTGCAACGACCCTGAAAGTTCCGCCACTGGCTGAGCCGCCGTACACACGGCCGAGGTTCTCGCTGAAAACCAGCGAGAACCTCGGCGGAACGATGTGTTCTGCCCGTCGAGATTCCCTGCCGTGTGTACACGGCCTCAGACGTCTTATTACCTGACCTCTTAAGCTGGAAAGCAAGTCCTGGGTAGCGGAGGCATTCCCCACAGCATGCCCCTTCCACGTGCAGATGCAGTCCTGGGAATGCCTGTCACCTAGGGTTGGCTTTTGGCTCTGACATCGCTCGGGCTCTTGTCTTCCTGTGTGCAGTGTGCCGATCCCCCACCATGAAAGGAATATTTCATTTTTATCGTTTCACTTTAAGCATTGTTAAAATCACTGCTCCAGAAAAAAAATTCAGTTTTTAAAACTTTTTTTTTGCATTGATACATGTCCCTGGGGCAGGACCCGGGTCCCCAAACACTTTTTATGGCAATAATTGCATATTAGCCTTTAAAATGAGCACATTCATGTCCCATAGACTTTAACAGTGTTTGCACAAACTTTTTGCCTGTTTGCATGTTCTGCTGCGAACCGAACTGGGGGGTGTTCGGTTCATCCCTAAGGGCCCTTTCACACGTGCGGATGAAAAACGAACCGCAATGCATCCCTATGGGATAGCGGATGAGCATCCGCTAACGTCCGTTTGCATCCGTCTCCGTTAAGCTCCTATTTTTTTTCTTCCATCAAAAAAACGGAACGGACGAAAAACGGATGTTAGCGGACGATCCGTTTAACATCCGATCCGCTAACATCCGTTTTCATCAAAATATGTAATAAAAAAAAAGTTCTAAAAAAAAAAAAAAAAACGGACGAAAAAACGGACGAAAAAACTGATGAAAAAAACGGACCTAAAAAACGGTCCGCACGTGTGAAAGGGCCCTAAATCACTAGCTGTAGCAGAGAAACATAAAACACCTACAGGTTATAATCAAGTATAAAAGGATACTTTGTAGCAATTACTAGTCCCTTCAGGCATAAGCATATTTATGGTCAAAATGTAAAAGCACATTTTCTTTTTTACATTGAATTTTAATTATTTCTAGCCTGTTCCATTTAATCTGAATGATCTTGAAGTTTGTAAACTAGCATTGTGAAAATTAGGGTTGTCCCGATACCATTTTTTTTAGGACCGAGTACAAGTACCGATACTTTTTTTTAAATCTGTCCCCAAATGCAGCCATGTCCCCCCACATATGCAGCTATATCCCCCCACATATATCCAGCCATGTCCCCCCACATATATCCAGCCATGTTCCCCAACATATATCCAGCCATGTCCCCCCACATATATCCAGCCATGTCCCCCCACATATATCCAGCCATGTCCCCCACATATATCCAGCCATGTCCCCCACATATATGCAGCCATGTCCCCCAACATATATGCAGACATGTCCCCCAACATATATGCAGACATGTCCCCCATACCTCGATGATGCTGCCGCATTAATCAGCGTGCGGGGAACATTAAAGCATTCGTTTGAATAGCTGTGTTCCCTGCCGCACCGTGTATAGACACTTCCCTTGCTCGGGATTGGACAGATCACCCGCGGCGGCAGCTTTGCGGCAGAGCGTTGCGGCGGCGGGGGGGGGGGCGACAAGTATTCGGCCAGGCATCGGGGGCATTTGCAAATTCTCGGTATCGGTCTCGATACCGATACTGGTATCGGTACAACCCTAGTGAAAATTCCCACACATTTATTGCCTTGAATTCTGTGACACGTATTCACTATGCCCTGTGAGTAGGCACAGCTGTGTCACAAAATTCCTAGAGCCTGCCTTATGAACTAAAAAGGTGCCAAGAGGAGGAGTTTCAGGAGGTAGTGTCAGTACAAGAATCACTGCTTGCAGACAGCAAGGTACCATGGGATATATAGTCCTTAGATTTTTAATTTTTTTTTAACAAGAGAAAGTCCTTAGAAAATTTAAAGTAAATGGTGGAAGAGAAGCTGCAGGGTTTTCAGGAGGTTGTTGAAAGATGGCCAGCAAACAGGCAGCCGTTACAACCTACGAGCATAATCCGTTCCAGGAGTATGCTCGTAATCCAAAGTACTCGCATATCAAAGCAAGTCAATAGAAATGAAAAAAAAAAAAATAGTTCCGCATTGACTTCAATGGGATGCAATACTGGATGTGGCCAGAGGTGGGGGGCGCCAGAGAGCGGCAAAAAGACCCGAGGATACTTCGGCTTGGCTCCTGCGCCCCCGTACCCCAGGCCAAATGAGGTACTGCAGGCCCATTTAGCTTGAATTCTGCTAGTCTTGCGAGTCAATACTCGCAAACCAAGTCAGAATTAATAAAAAATAAATAAAGTTGCTCGCAAATCAAAACGCTCTCAAACCAAGTTACTCTTAAACCAAGGTTCCACTGTAATGGACTGTCAACAACAACAACTTTTGCTATTGCAATGCTTGAGTTTTAAAATGAAAAAAAAAGTGTATGCTGTGCCTATAGATTTCTTGAATAACTACAATGTTACAGAACAAAGACAATTTTAATTACCTTATTCAGGCCTTTACGAGCAATGCTATTCAGCACAAGTATCCATGCTCTTTCTCACTAACAAATAAAACAAGGCCCTATGCGTCACTGTGATGATGGAATTCTAAAGTGCCTGGGTATACTGTAAACCAGGTTCCCTTGCTCACCTATGTTCCCCAAATCTAACGCACATGGTCCTAATCGTACTCCCTATGCTTCTATCGCCACAAGGACAACTCAGTCCATACGTCACACATGTATGAACTGCTGGATGATATAACATTTGCCCTCTGTCACAAAATGTGAACAGGCTCCAAGGGCTAATTCACACCAGGCGCTGAGTTACAATGCAGTGAATGGTGTGCAATGCCTTCTGGCGCGATCACCAATGTGCTGATCTTGGCACATCACACAGTTAACTTTTTTTTTTATTAACTGTATTGAATTTGCGTGGTGCAAGGTGGTGGATTGCCTCACACTGTGCTGCGTTGGATGGAGTATTTTCAGGAGCACAGAGCCTGCACACCAGAGACAAGGGGGCAGATTCACACAGAAATGGATTATCGTAGCGTATCAGAAATACACTACGCCGCCGTTTTTTACCTGGCTCTACGTGGAATTCAGGTAGATTTTGTCCAGTAAACGACGGCGGCGTAGTGTATTTCTCCCGTCGCAATCCATATAGACGAGTAGGGGGCGTGAATCATTTAAAATAGGCGCGTTCCCGCGGCGATCGATCTGCGCATGCTCCGTTTGCAAATTTCCCGCCGTGCTTTGCGCGAAATCACGTCGTGACGTCATTCGTTGTTTAGGTAGCGTCGTTTACGGGCGATCCTAGTCCCGAACGAGTTACGTAAACAAAAAAAAAATTAAATAAATTCGAAGCGGGAACGACGGCCATACTTAACATGGGCTACGTAACTGCTCTAACATTACGTACAAAAAAATAGACGAAAGTGATTGCGACGACCACTCGTATCTTCGGGAATCGCCGTAAAAAAACATTTGCATATCCCGACGCATCAAAACGACGCGAACTCCTCCCAGCGGCCGCAAATAGATGGCAGCGTACAGGGATGGACTGGCCATCGGGACTACCGGGAGTTTCCCGGTGGGCCGATGGCTCAGTGGGCCAGTTGTCACTCAGGGGCGTTGGGAGGGGGTGACTAGAGCCCCAAATGGGTCCCCAAAAAGCCAGGAGTCTCGTCCCCAGTGTAAAAATCCAGTGATTGGTGGGCAAGCGGGGCCGTGCAGCCGCAGTGAGAGTAGAGCTGTCAAAACGATGTCGGGAATGGGCGGGGCCGATATGCGGGGACCCCCCCTTCATCCCCGACAGTGCTTAGATTTGACAGCTTCACTCTCAATGCAGCCGCACGCCCTGGTACTGATGTGCGGGGCCCCTTCATCCAGTACATTTGCAAACACTGCCTGTATACACTCTGACATTCAGAGTGTATACAGGCAGTGTTTGCTATGTACTGGACGAAGGGCCCCGCACATCAGTATCAGGTCGTGCGGCTGCAGAGTCTGACTGCTGGCTGGGGAGGAAGGTGGCAGCCGGAGCCGTAACTACTGCACATGCACGGTTCCAGTGCAGGCTGCAGAGTATCGCTGCTGGAGGGGGTGCATGGCGGGTGGAGTGCATGTGCAGGATGACAACAGTGAACCTGTTGACCATCCTGCCTGGGTGTCCTCTTCTCTGCCGTGTAACTCCTCCTCCCCCCCCACAGCTGCTTTCATCTATACAATACAATAGAGAATGTCCGAGCAGTAGGCAGAGCTGTCCAACTTTTCAAGTTAAAAAGCCTGTGATTGGTTGCTAGGGGCAGTCCTAGCAACCAATCGTCTTTCTGTTACATTGAAAGTTGAACATCTCCCGCCTTCTGCTTGGACACGTCGCATCCTCTGTCTTCTCCCTTCTGTGCAAGGTAAGGGAGGGGGCACTGACATAAAGGGAACTGTGTTTGTTGCAAAGAAAGATGATGGATGTAAAGGATGCCAGAAAGGAGGGGACTGTGAAAGGAAGTGTGTGTCAGGAGGAGGAGGGGTCAGTGTGTGTGTCAGGAGGAGGAGGGGTCAGTGTGTGTGTCAGGAGGAGGAGGGGTCAGTGTGTGTGTCAGGAGGGGGGGTCAGTGTGTGTCAGGAGGGGGGGGTCAGTGTATGTGACAGGAAGGGGGGTCAGTGTGTGTGTCAGGAGGGGGGGTCAGTGTGTGTGTGTCAGGAGGGGGGAGTCAGTGTGTGTGTGTCAGGAGGGGGGGTCAGTGTGTGTGTGTCAGGAGGGGGGGTCAGTGTGTGTGTCAGGAGGGGGGTCAGTGTATGTGACAGATAGGGGGGTCAGTGTGTGTGTCAGGAGGGGGGGTCAGTGTGTGTGTGTCAGGAGGGGGGGTCAGTGTGTGTGTGTCAGGAGGGGGGAGTCAGTGTGTGTGTGTCAGGAGGGGGGGTCAGTGTGTGTGTCAGGAGGGGGGGTCAGTGTATGTGACAGGAAGGGGGGTCAGTGTATGTGACAGGAAGGGGGGTCAGTGTGTGTGTGTGTCAGGAGGGGGGGTCAGTGTGTGTGTGTCAGGAGGGGGGGTCAGTGTGTGTGTGTCAGGAGGGGGGGTCAGTGTGTGTGTGTCAGGAGGGGGGGTCAGTGTGTGTCAGGAGGGGGGGTCAGTGTATGTGACAGGAAGGGGGGTCAGTGTGTGTGTGTCAGGAGGGGGGGTCAGTGTGTGTGTCAGGAGGGGGGGTCAGTGTGTGTGTCAGGAGGGGGGGTCAGTGTATGTGTCTGTGATTTTGTTTTTAATATACAGCATGGGGGGGGGGGGGTAAATGCACTGCCACTGGTCATAGTAACTGATGTATTAGACGCCTTTCACACTGAACCGCCCATAGCGCTGGTGGTAAAACGCCGCTATTTTTACCGCCAACGCTATGGGTGGATTTGCGGTGCATTTCGGTCGCTAGCGGGGCGGTTTTCCCACCGCTAGCGGACAAGAAAGTGTTAAAACCGCCCACAATGCGCTGCTGAAGCAGCGCATTGTGGGCGGTATAGCCGCGCTGTCCCATTGATTTCAATAGACAGGAGCGGTGGAGAAGTAAAAGAAGTAAAAGCCTTGGGCTTTCACACTGGAGACAATGGCGCAGCTGTTTGAGGATGGAATTCAGGCGCTATTTTTAACGCTATAGTGCCTGCAATACGCTCCAGTGTGAAAGGGGTCTTAATGTACTGCCACTGGTCACGGTTACAGATGAATGAATTTACTGGTCACAGAATAAAAAAGCAATTTATACTTACAGCAGAATGTTTTTACTTTTTTTTTTTTTTGCGCAATTGCGTATGGACTATATACTGTTTTTGTGTGTGTGTTTGCAAAAATTAGGTGGGCCGGTCTGGATGAAGTCCAGGGCCAAATTTGTGTCCCAGTCCACCCCTGGCAGCGTAGATCCGAAGGCTTACGAAGACGTAAGCCTCTCGGATCGAAGCCCGAAGCCGCCGTATCATGGTTTGAGGATTCAAACTAGTGATACGGCGCGCGAAATTTGAAATTACTCCTGTCTAACACCAGTTAGACAGGCGTAATTGCTCTATGAATCTGGCCCAAGGAATTTTGCCTTGTCATGCAGTGAGATTGCGCTGGAACAGCCACCCAGTGCAGTCCCACTGCATCTGGTGTGAATAAACCCAAAGTTCAATGTATGCTAAGAAAAATCTCTGATGGAGGTTTTTTTATTCTTTTTAATTTACTGTGGGTAACAATTGATATTCCTAGCTCTCCTAAAAACCACATTATGTTTTTTGGGAGGACTTTTCAATTTCAAGTCCTGTAGTAAAATTGGTTAATGCTTGTTGATAATATTGGTCATTTCCAGTGGCGTCGCTAGGGGGTGGCCTCTGGGGCTATAGCCCCAAATCTGGAGCCCATAGCCCCAAGTACAGGGCCGGCGCTAATTTGAAAGAGGCAGGGCAGGCACACAATTCGCACCAAGTGCAGACTGAGTAAGAGTGTTGTGGGCTGCCTGAAACAGCGCTATCCTGCACAGCCACTGCACTCACTGAGTCTGCATTCGGTGCTTCAGTGGCAGCCAGAGCCCAGAGATCAGTGTGAGCGAGGCTCCTCCCTTGCTCCACCCATATGATAGCGTCGGGAGGAATTTTCTCACACAAGCTCCTGACCAGGTGAGGAGGGGGAAAACTCTATACTACCATAGTTTGTCTGTATACCCTAGCCTGTCACTGCTGTTCCACCCTCACTGTGCCGCTGCGGGCAGCAGAGAGATTACATTATCTCTCCCTGAGACCCAATCAATGCATATGTGCTGCATTTGGTGGCAGGTGACGTGGCAAGTGAAAGCTGCATCTTGTGGCAGGTAACGTGACAAGCTCTCTGGGGACCCTGTCGTAAGGAGGAGGGCTCTCTGGGGACCCTGATTTAATGATATATTATATACTATCATGTGAAATATACATTACATACACACACACACACGTATATTATATTCATGCTTATGCCCGCCCAAGCGTTTAATTCGCTGCCATGGGCTCTAGCCCGAGATCTTTTGTAGAACCAGAACCAACAATGCCCCTGGTCATTATATTTGGCTGTGAAAATTATATTATTATAAAAAGAGAAGTATGGCCAAATCTTTTTGTTGGCCATAGTTCTTTTTAGGGTCACAGGAGTTTGCTTAGTTCTGCAATCTTGTGACCCAGAGTCAGCCAATAGCATGGAGGTATGTACGTTTATTTTTTTAATTCTCACACTTCTTTAATGGTGGCTTCTGTGGTTTCCAATGGGTTTTTTGTGACCCATAGTCCTGGTCTTTAGTATGGTTTCTTCTCAAAAACGGAAACTGGCTAAAAGGGGATGTTCCTCTTCCACTGTGGATGATGGCAACTTTCCTGGCCATTAGTCCTTTTTTATGAACTGTGAAGAAATTATTACTATTATACTGAGAAGTGAGCATCTGTCACATGTGTAAACTTTATGTTATACAGTGAGTATAGAAAATAATCATCCCCTTTAAAATAATAAAATTTTGTTGCTTTGCAGCCTGAAATAAAGACGGACACGTTTTTTATTTTATCCAGCTTTATTTAAATCAAAAACAGAATAATTGGAAAAAGGATAACTCTCTTGTGTCAGTATTTTGTTAAACCACATTTGCTTTAGTTACAGCCTTTAGTCTGTGGGGATTAGGGACGAGCCCAATGTTTGCCGAATAACAAACAATTTGGGGTGTTCGCGGCAAATTCGAGAGCCGCGGAACACCCTTTAAAAGTCTATGGGAGAAGTACTAATTTTAAAGGCTTATATGCATGGTATTGTCATAAAAAGTGTTTGGGGACCTGGGTCCTGCCCCCAGCCGCGAGTAGTTTTAAATTACTTTTTTTTCCCCTTTAGAAATGTCATTTTGTGCAGGGACTGTTCTAAACATGGGAAAAATGTGCCGCATTACAGGTATACTATAGACACCCCCCAGGTACGAAATTTAAAAGGAATATTTCACTTTTATTGTTTCACTTAAGCATTATTAAAATCACTGCTCCCGAAAAACGTCTGTTTTTAAAAACGTTTTTTTGCATTGATACATGTCCCCTGGGGCAGGGCCCGGGTCCCCAAACACTTTTTATGGCAAAACCTTGCATATTAACCTTTAAAATTAGCACTTTTGATTTTTCACGTTTGTGTCCCATAGACTGCTCAAACTAATGTTTTGCCTGTTCGCATGTTCTGCTGCGAACCGAACCGGGGGGTGTTCGGCTTATATGCCTCTACTAAGGTGGCACATCTGGACTTTGCAATTTTTAACCACTTTTCTTTGCAGAACTGCTCAAGTTCAGTTAAATTTGATGGTGACATTTTGTAGGCTGCAGTCTTTAAGTCATAACACAGATTTTCAATGGGATTTAAAGTCTGGGCTCTGACTAGGTTATGTAAAGACATTCACCAAAGAGTAAGTGCCCCTCATGTAAAACTACACTTAGGGACTCCTGGGGTAAAACGTAAGGAGATGCGCTCTACATTATTTAAATACATAAAACCGTTTAGAAAGACAGATTCAGTCTTTGTTTTATTTTCAGGGGCCAAGAAGGGAGGTATACAGATCACGGAAGGTATTAGGACACATTCGACAAGGTCAATGGCGACGTCGCAGGCATAAAGGGCTGGAGCAATGCCAGAACAGATCTGGAAAGCGGCAACATAATCCAGCTTCAGTACCTTTGTCAAACACTAAAGGGTGGAACTTTTGTTGACAAAAGGAGCAAGCCTTTGGACGCAAGGTCTTACAAGCTGTAGTCCCACCCTAAGGCCCCTTTTACACTTGGGCGGGAGCCGCGGTGGCGGTATAGCGGCGCTATACTGTCAAAAAATGTGCTGCGGGATTCGGCCGAGAGGCGCATTGCGAGGCAATTTTGCCACGGTTTCCCATTGTTTGGTATACATACCGCTCCTCTCACCGCTCCAACGATGCTGCCGACAGAAGATTTTTTTTTCTCTCCTGCCAGTGCATCGCCTCAGTGTGAAAGCCCTCCGGCTTTCACATTGAGGTTGTTGGGCAGGAGTCTTTCAGGCGGTATAGCAGTGCTATTTTTAGCGCTGTACCGCCTGAAAAACGTCTCAGTGTGAAAGGGGTCTAAGGGCAAGCGCTCGATTATCCTCTCAGGTGGCTGTCCTGAAAGACAATTAGGGGAAAAACAAAAGTAACTTACTGGTAACGTTCTTTTCTACAGTCTTCCAGGACAGCACCGATACCCACCCGAATATATAAGTTGTCTTGAGATTTCCTGAAACAGGAACTGTGGTAATTGGTTAACTATGTGTATCACATGTTCTTGCATCTCCCCAGCAGACTGGAGGTACTCTAAAAGAAAAAAAACGGAGGAACCAGCAGGGGTGGAGGAATTTTAAAGATGGCTAGCGTGGTGTTTCCTACAGAGGAGAGGAGCCAAGGTCTCTCAAGTGGCTGTCCTGAAAGACTACAGGAAAGAACGTTACCAGTAACTCCGTTTTTTTTATACTTCAACCACTGTGTGGTCATTTTTGTTGTGTGCTTTGGGTCATTGTCATGTTGGATGGTAAACCTTCTTCCCATTGGCAACTATCTGGCAGAGGGCAGCAGATTTTCCTCAAGAATGTGACAGTATTTTGACCCATTCATTTTTCTTCTATCCTCACAAGTGCTCCAGTCCCTGCTGCAGAGAAACACCCTCATAACATATAATATTACCACCTCTATGCTTTACTGTAGGAATGCTGTTATTTGGATGGTGAGCTGTATTGGATTTCTGCCAAGTTATTCAATTTTAGTCTCACCTGACCATAACACCCTTTTTCCATGTGGCCTCAGAATCTTCAAGGTGCATTTTGGCAAAGCTCAGTCGTGACTGCATGTGGTTTCTTAAAGTGGTTGTAAACCTTTGTGTTTTTTCACCTTAAGCCCCGAATCTCCGTGGGGGCGATCCCACGTTGCTTTCCCCCAGGTCTTGTCAGCTCTTCATTGGATGATTGATAGCAGCGCAGCTATTGACTCCCGCTGCTGTCAATCACATCCAATGATGCGAGTCATACAATTGCCGGCTATGGACGCCAATTAAATGCCACAGGAGCGTGCCCGCAAGCTAACCCACTTGGGAGAGTGCTTCCCAGAGGGGGTTAGTTCTTGCACCCCAGAAAAGCACGATCAGGGCCATTCTGTGTAAAACGAACTGCGCAGTGAAGGCAAGTATTACATATTACATTTTTTTAAATAATAGCGGAACCTTTACAACCCCTTTAAAAAATAGCTTTTTCCCCAATACAAGCCACACTTTGTCATAAATTCCTGCAACTGCTTCAGTGTTGCTGTAGCCCTCTTGGTAGCCCCTGTTTTTAACGCATACTGTTAGACAGGTTAATTTGGTTGTCTGCGGGCTGGTCAGTAAGTGAGCTTCAAGTTTTCCTTGGCTTTTTTTTCTAACATATGTTCCAACATTCATGCTTAGTGCTGCAATTGGCTCAAGTTTCCAGGTATTCTTTGTTCAGAGAATATTAAACATAATTACAGGAAAAATTCAACTGCATAAAGGTACGCATCAGCCTACATCTCTTAAATTAAACAGATATGAGAGACTAATAAATCCCTGAAACCATAACAACAGCGAGAGGCCTGTCTAAATTAGATGTATTTCAAAAAAGAAATGTATGCCAATTTATATAGATTATAAATACATTTTGAAAATGGTAACTAAAGCTTATGTAATTATGTTCATTGATATTTTATTGTTATTAATTTGGCATTTACATGAATTGCTACTCTTATCTTTTTAAATGGGTTGTAAAAAGGTAAACAAATGTTTTTCCTAAATAGCTTCCTTTACCTTAGTGCAGTCCTCCTTCACTTACCTCAGCCTTCGATTTTGCTTTTAAATGTCCTTATTTCCTCTGAGAAATCCTCACTTCCTGTTCTTCTGTAACTCCACACAGTAATGCAAGGCTTTCTCCCTGGTGTGGAGTGTCGTGCTCACCCCCTCCCTTGGACTACCAGAGAGTCAGGACGCTCTCTCTACGTTGCAGATAGAGAAAGGAGCTGTGTGTTAGTGGGCATCCCTGACTCTCCTGTAGTCCAAAGGAGGGGGGCGAGCACGACACTCCACACCAGGGAGAAAGCCTTGCATCACTGTGTGGAGTTACAGACAGAACAGGAAGTGAGGATTTTTCAGAAGAAATAAGGACATTTAAAAAGCAAAATGGAAGAATGAGGTAAGTGAAGGAGGACTGCACTAAAGTAAAGGAAGCTATTTAGGAAAAAAAAATTTACCTTTACAACCTTTATATATAAAATAAATAATGGTATTGCACATTTCTGCACCGTAAAATCTCATTATTAGTATTTGAAAGAGTCAAAGTCCTTTTTCAACTGACTGAATTCAATCATTTAGAATTGTGGAAGTGATGTATCCTCATTTTTTGGTAAATTATATGAGTTTGTGTTTAAAATGTAATCTTTCAGTCACTGAATCTAAATGGAGACGTTTGTATCTTGCTAGTAGTGAAGGGGTTAAGCGTTTTCATTGAATGTCTTTATAATCCTGTTT
The DNA here is from genome assembly GCA_029574335.1 of Rana kukunoris. Lineage (NCBI taxonomy): Eukaryota > Metazoa > Chordata > Amphibia > Anura > Ranidae > Rana > Rana kukunoris. Next base: position 119,247,506 of record CM056057.1, read on the forward strand.
GCCATGCCGGATAGCCACACCCTCGGAGAAAGTCATAATGAAAACCGACACACCAGGGCAGGGCTATATGGCAACCAGAAGGGGCGTCAACATGCTGAATGCATCGCAGGTAAAAAAAAGTTTGGTGAGACACACTGACCACGTAGTTCTGTTGTTATTAACAGCAGTTGACCCATTGATGAGCATCCGTTTTATATATTATGTGTGGGTGCAATTTTAACTGGGTATAGGTTTTAGATAAAAGCGTTTTAAAATGAGATTACACTAGTGATGTGCTGTAATTTCAGCTGCCAAAATTTATCAGGTGAAAATAGGGTTTTCAGCGTTGTGCTGAAGGGAAATTTTTTTTTAAATAATGGCTGCCGAAAACGCCCACGATTTTGCCACTATTTTGCTGTCATTTTACCTTGCTTATGGTGTGTTTTTCATAGGTCTTAAAAATGCATCACAAACGCAACACTGGTGCATTTTTGGAGGTGTTCTTGCTGCATTTTCAATGCATTTCAATGGTGAGGGGTGTTTTTTTAACCACTTCCCGCCTGGTTCATTTATCCTGACTGGATGTCATATGACGTCCAGCAGGATAACATCCGCTGCGGGCCCGTAGCGATCGGTGGTGCGGTGTGTCAGTCTGACACACCACTCAACCAATCTCGGTAAAGAGCCTCCAATGGAGGCTTTTTACCACATGATCAGCCGTGTCCAATCACGGCTGATCACAATGTAAACAGGAAGAGCCGTTGAAGGAATGCACAGTGTTCTGTGATGGGAGGAGGGAGATTGTGACAATTATCCTCACTTCCTCCATTCAGAGATTGCCTGCCTCACTATTGGTCCATGAATTTGCCCATCACAGAGATGGGTGGATAAGCGATATGGATGAGACAGAGGGTGGGGACCAGAATAGACAATCATGGTAACCGGGTCAATATTTTAATTACAATGCACTATAAAAAAAGCAGGGATGACATGCAGCCACCTGGAAGGTACCTGCTATACAATATAAGGGCCACTGTCATTTCTGTTTAGAGATTAGAGGTATACCTAAAGACAAATTATATGTAAGGTGTGTGGACATTTTGCTGAATCATGCTAGTGTCACTTGCTGTGTGTAAACTGTCAAGCTTCCTGAAATTGATTATTGGAAAAAAAAATTGGAAGGATAATTGTGGGTTCAAGCACACACTCGTACAACATATGGAGTTCAAGTTCTGTCCATCTGACTTGGCCATAAAACAAAAATATGGCAAGGGCCACACTTCATGGCATGGGGCAGCAGAACCAAAAATTCAAGCAAGATGATCTCTCCTGCTTGACAATTTTGAGTGTTGTCTTCAAGATACAATGTTTTTTTAATAAAAGTCTTCCAACAATGAAACTTATGAAGAAATGTAGCAAGAATAATATATTTTTTCTCTTTTACAAATAGCACTTTAGTATTCATATTTAGTGCCAATAAATAAATCCCTATTTGGCTAGGTATGAAAAGAGTAGGGCTGTTACTGATCAAAATTTTTGTGTTCGATTAATCGTTTGTTTTTTTAATCGATTAATCGACTAATTTCGATTAATTATAAACGCACATACAGATCCAACTACTTTAGCTGATCTCCCTGCAGGCTGATTCCCAGTGCTCGATGGGAATAGCATTAAAACTTTTTTAGTCTTCAAGTAGGTAACCAAATAAATATTGCACTGGAGATAAAATCGATTGTTGCTACATAAACTGTAAAAATGGTGCGAGTAATACCAAACAGTGGCAAAAGCAGTCATAAAAACATGTAGCTAAGTATGATACTGGTATAAAAATGTGTACAACGATACCACTGCTGAATCCAGATGAGGAGAGGTTAACATCAGTCTGTCAGCATGTAGATGTCCCGTGAAGAGAACTATCACATCTCCCAGTGGATGGTTGTAGAATCCCAGGTTGATAGAGGGAAGTGATAGAGGGAAGTGATAAAGGGAAGTGTAACAGCCCTTGCGTGTGGCAGATAGTAAGGTCCCACTGGCATGCAGATATGAAGGCACAGCAAGCCACGCCGGTGTCCGTGATGTCACTGGATCTCCAACGGAACTCCCTGAAGGCCCAGAAGCCGATGGAGAGGTGAGTACCAATCAAAAGAATTTTAATCGATCAAAAAGATTTTGATCGATCAAAAAAAATAAAGATTAATCGATTAATTAAAAGTTAATTTGCACAGCCCTAGAAAAGAGCAAACCTTTTAAAAACACAGGAGAAACCTTAGCTTCCACTAAAAAGTGCCAATCATTACGTGTTGCCTTTCACTTTTTTATATTTTCTTGTGTCTGCAGTTATAGTACAATTTATTATAAAAAAAATAAAATAAAAAAAGCCAGCTAAGAACTAAGATTAGACCAGTTGAAGCCATGCTTTTACCAGTTTAGGGTACAGCATGAAATACAGCAGCATGCCAACCTGAGAGGAAGGGGTGAAGTTGGGAGTGATCACAATTATTTCCTAGTATGTTTGTTTATTTATTTTAAAGTGTTTATTTTTTTATAAATAACAAACATGTTATACTTACCTCCTTGTGCAAGGGTTTTTTCGCAGAGCGTCCCGATCCTCCTTTTCTGGGGTCCCCCGGCGGCACTCCTGGCTCCTCCTCCTCGATTGCCCCCACAGAGAGCCGCATTCCATGGGGGCACTCGCATGGGGACACTCCCGAATCCTGCTGCTGTGTCCATTGACACAGACAGCAAAACTCGACCCGCCCAGACTCCCGTGCCACTGGATTTGATTGACAGCAGCGGGAGCAAATGGCTTCTGCTGCTATCAATCTGTCCAATGAGGACCCAAGCGGCTGGAGCTGCTGAGCTTGCTTTTTGTTGCTAGATATATTGGATTCAGCCAAGAAAAAGGGGGGCAGCTGCACCACAGCAGGTTTTTCACCTTAAAGCTAGTGCATTGTTGGTTCACTTACCTTTTCCTTCAATTTCCCTTCTAAATGTGTTTTTTTTTGTCTGAATTTCTCACTTCCTGTTCCTCCTCAGTAAATTTGCCACCATCATCCAAGACGTTCTGGCTGGGGGGTAGTCAGCCAGAACAGCTTACTGAGGAGAAACAGGAAGTGAGAAATTCAGACAAAGAAAAAAAAACTTTTAAAGAAGGGAAAGCAAAAGAAAAAGTAAGTGAACCACTTAAAGGAACCTAGTTTGAAAATAAAAAACAGACCTTTACAATCCCTTTAATGCATAGAATGCATTAAGGTGAAAAACATTGAGGGCCAGTTCACACCACAAAAAAAATGCACTCGATACGTTCCGGATCAGTTTTTGCTTAGAGTTTACACCACACGCTGTTGCAGTGCGTTTTTGATACAATTTGCCATGTTCCAGTACAGTTCTGTGCAGAAAAAATGAAGCACGCCCTACTTTATTTTCTGCACCGAAAACGGACTGGAAACTGACTGCACAAAAAGCACATGGAACTGCATTTGGTGTGAACTAGCACTGAGACTTTACAACTGCTTTAAAAACCAATGCAGGAGTAATATCCTTTTTAGATTGCTTAACATGATATAAGGCAGGGATATGCAAATAGGGGACCTCCAGCTGTTGTAGAACTACAAGTCCCATGAGGCATAGCAAGACTCCGACAGCCATAAGCATGGCACCCAGAGGCAGCGACATGATGGGATTTGTTGTTTTGCAACAGTTGGAGGTCCGCTAATTGCATATATTTGGTAACATTTTACAGATGAGAAGAAACTGGGATGAGACCTGTTATCAATAAACAACAGGGCTGTGACATCACCACCTGAAAATATCCATAATGTCAGCTATGAATGGCCCAGTATATGGATTGAATATAAAAAAATAAAAAAAATGAATGGCACACCGCTAGCAAAACAGCATGCTCACCAATCTCTGCAAAGCTAGTGTTATCTTAATAATGGACACTACAAACTGGGAGCAGGGGGGGGGGGGGGCGACACAGATGCCTACTGCTTAGCAACCAAACCTTTCTACCTAAATACTCCTTTTATGAAAGTCACGACTGACTCTTAGACAGATACCATCATGCAGCGTAATCAGGTTTTCTCAATGTAGCCCAAACTGCACATCAATAAAATCAGCACACCCTTATCCACTTCAGAAATCATTTTTATCCACTGCAAAACAGAATTATGTTTTTGGAGGCTTTAAAAATAATTGAAAATGTCACGCAGCTTATAAAAAGAAAAGATAAATAAATGGACATTACGGGCAACAACTGGTCAGTATGCAATAATTATTACATTTAAATCCATTATAAAAGTGCAAACTGTGACCATTGTTATTTGGGAAAAGTAGGACATGTTCAGAAGCCATAGTTGAAAGAAAATGCAGCTAAGAGAATTCTTACTGAGTGTCAGCAATTGACTCCGGAAAACAGCGGAATCAGAAGGGCTTTGTCTAAGGCCGGATTGACACTTGTGTGGTGGGAATTTCAGCGCTCTTATCTCTGCAGAGAGATAAGAAAACTGTTCAGCAGATCAGCTCTGTTTTAGATGCAAATTTGGAGACCTGGGAGAGGGGAGGGGGGAAGTGTATTGAGCTGAATGAGAGAAATCCTGAAGAGAAATGAACACATGTACGAATCAGATGCGCAGTGGCGGAATTTTCATAGGTGCCGCAGTCGCAGTTGCGACTGGGCCCTGTTCTGCCGCTGGATCGGGTGCCGACAAGGCACTGGCAGTGGATGCAGGGACGGCATCGCAGCAACCCCCCTAAGACCTGGCATCTCCCCCTGCACCTCTGGCTGGCCGTTTAGAGTGCAGTGGGGAGATGTGGTAGGAGGTGGAAGATCGGCAGGGTGCAGCTCTATGGTGCCTGTGTGGGCAGGTCTCCCTGGGGCTTGTAGTACTCGAGTGTCAGTGTATACAGAGAGGGGAGGGGCCTCTGACTAGGGTTGCCACCTTTTCCTCAAGCCAAACCCGAACACGCCACTACATATGGTGGGTGTGGCCATATTGAGGGAGGGGCCTCACGAGGCATGATTAAATTAAACAAAATAATTATTTTACCTATAAAATATGCTTACTTTGCTGTGCCACAAGTAAGAGTCTCACTGACATGAATAAACCTCAGCACAATCATTTAAAAAAAATAAAACTCTTCCATTACTACAGAGGTAAGTGCAGTGGAGATCAGGGGCATTAGTTCACCTTTTAATTTTCATTAAGTACAGAGGGTATTACAGTATGTGCAGGGAGGGAGTGCAGAATTTACAACAGTATATACAAGAGTGTGGCGCGTATGTTGATATGTGTAGGAAAGGAGTGCAAAGTGTAAGACATTATGTACAGGAAATGAGTGCAGAGGGTAGGTATTTACTTGCAGGAAAGGAGTGAAGAGGGTGTAACAGTGACCAGTATATGCAGTAGAGGAGTGTGGAGGGTATGATGGGAGCACTATGTACAGGAGAGGAGTGCGAGGGTATGATGGGGGCAGTATGAACAGGAGAGGAGTGTGGAGGGTATGACAGTGGGCAGTATGTACAGGAGAGGAGTGTGGAGGGTATGACAGTGGGCAGTATGTACAGGAGAGGAGTGTGGAGGGTATGATGGGGGCAGTATGAACAGGAGAGGAGTGTGGAGGGTATGACAGTGGGCACTATGTACAGGAGAGGAGTGTGGTGGGTATGACAGTGGGCACTATGTACAGGAGAGGAGTGTGGAGGGTATGACAGTGGGCACTATGTACAGGAGAGGAGTGTGGCGTGTATGACAGTGGGCACTATGTACAGGAGAGGAGTGTGGAGGGTATGACAGTGGGCACAATGTATAGGAGTGGAAGGATGTTTAGGGACTGCGTAGTGGTTAAGCGGGTCATACATGAATTTAAATTACACCAATTATGCAGAGACCAGCCATAGTCGATCTATGTATGGGCTAGCTGGTTTTACACGAGTCAATCTATTAATTGACTTGAGTACAACCAGCCTGTTTTTCCAAAAACAATCAGTGCTGCCAGCTATAGATAGCAACACTGATCATTGTACTCACTGGCAGGACACAACAACACTACAGGAGTGATTCCCCCATCCACAGGTCAGCAGGTGAGAGGGTGTGTGGGGACAGGCTAGGGAGAGATACCAGTCAGTGGCTGGGTAGGCACTGGCTAGTATCAGAGCCAGATACACACAGGTTACATAAGTCACGATCGTTAGAGCGAGAGCAATAATTCTAGCACTAGATCTCCTCTGTAGCTCTAAACATGTAACCTAAAAAAATGTAAACCATCGCTTAGGATACCAAAAAAAATCGTGCTAACTTTAGTGTTTTTTTTTAATGAATGAAACAGTTTATTTCCAAAAAAAAAACACGCTTGAAAAATTGCTGCGCAAATACAGTACCGTGCTAGAGCTGCACAATTAATCGTTAAAAAATTGTGATGTCGATTCAACCCCCCTGACATCTCCAATGCAGAGTTTGCCGATTCTTTCATATAACAAGTGGAGAGACTTTCAGCTGTCAAAAGAAAATATCTGGACAGTCTGCCAAGTTCATAGCAGGAAACATTGTAACTAACGCTTTCTTCATAGATCAAAGGGATAAACTTCTGTGTGTAAAGAAAATATCCGGGCAGTCTGCCAAGTTTGTAAACAACATGAAACATTGTAACCAACTTCCTTTTTAGATCAAACTTCTGTGTGTAAATGCAAGAAATGTAACCACTTAAAGTCCAACACTTGTTAAAAAGCAATATTTTTTGCTAGAACTTGGAACCATCAAACATTATATATATATTAGCAGAGACAAAAATGGCAATTGCTGCAATATTTTATGTCACGCTGCATTTGCCCACTTCATTGAATAATAAAAACCATAAAAACAAAACAGTAAAGTTAGTCCATTTTTTTTTTTTTTCATTTTAATGTGAAAGATGATGTTATGCCGCACGAATCGTGAGAGAATCGTCATCTATCTTCTAAGCAAAAAAATTGCAGTTGTTGTTTTAGCCAGAATCGTGCAGCTCTATACCGTGCAACATAAAAAGTTGCAAAAAATTAATGATGATTTTTTTTTCTCAGTCTGCTGCAGTGTGTCAGCTTGTATTTATAATGGCCGCTCTGTATGTAGCTTCTGACAGGCTGTGCAAGCAGGCCTGTATCTCCAGAACCATAAATGATAGCCATCCCATATTTTGACCAGTTGTGGGGTAGGTCTTCAACTGACTACCCCCCAAATGTGGGGTTTCTGTGACCTCTGGTCATCGAGCTACAACCCCCGCTCCATCAGCCCCTCTGTTAATCCGGCCCTGTATGGAGGGGGGGCAGGACTGTATGTATGGCTGTGGATGGTATATGGAGGGGGGGGCAGGACTGTATGTATGGCTGTGGATGGTATATGCAGGGGGGGCAGGACTGTATGTATGGCTGTGGATGGTATGGAGGGGGGGGGCAGAACTGTATATACGGCTGTGGATGGTAATGGTATATGCAGGGGGGGCAGAACTGTATGTTTAGTGTATGGTGGGGGTAGTGTATGGTCCGCCCATCCACCACCTCCATGTGTATTCTGTAGCCAGTCAGAGAAGAGCTGAGCACTCTGTGTCCCATGTGTCCTCTTCCACTCTGCAGCACACAATGCAGACGGAGGCGCGCCGGAGGGAGGGAGGGGGAGGGGCTAGCACAGTGAGAAGTTGCACACATGTTTACAGCCCGGCCGGGGGGCTAACAGAGAGCACTGCTGCGGGCGGCACACCTTCTACTAACACTCAGGCAAGCTGGTGGAGCCGGGGATGTGCAGCTCTGTTGCGGCCGGGCCAGGATGGACAGCTAAAAAAAAAAAAAAAATGTGCCCGGGTTTCAGGAGGCTTCAAAACCGGGCACATGTGTCCAAACCCGGACTGTCCGGGTCAAAACCGGACAGGTGGCAACCCTACCTCTGACCCGGGCAGGTATCAGTTTCACTTTCTCTCTGCTTGCACACTGTTGTTGATGCCCGGGTCAGAGACCCCTCCCCCTCTGCTGTATACATGAATCGGAGAACTACAAGCCCCAGTGAGATCCCCCTTGCCTGTGGACACCATAGAGCTGCAGATCGCCACCTCCACCAGCCAGGTACAGGGGAACTTTTGCAAGGGGGAGTCAGCTATTTGGGCACCCTGATGTAAGAGGGGGGCCCCCTGGGGACACTAATGTAAGAGAGGGGGGCTTCTGGGGACACTAATGTAAGGAAGGGGGCCTCTGGGGACACGAATGTAAGAGAGGGGGGGCTTCTGGGGACACTAATTGAAAGGGGGGGCTTCTGGGGACACTAATTGAAAGGGGGCTTCTGGGCACACTAATGTAAGGGGGGGTGCTTCTGGGGACACTAATGTAAGAGAGGGGGGCTTCTGGGGACACTAATGTAAGAGGGGGGGCTTCTGGGGACACTAATGTAAGAGGGGGGGGCTTCTGGGGACACTAATTGAAAGGGGGGCTTCTGGGCACACTAATGTAAGGGGGGGGGCTTCTGGGCACACTAATGTAAGGGGGGGGGCTTCTGGGGACACTAATGTAAGAGGGGGGGGCTTCTGGGGACACTAATGTAAGAGGGGGGCTCTCTGGGGGTCCTGATGTAGGGGGAAACTCTCTGGGGACCCTGGTGTAGGGGGAGACTCTCTGGGGACCCTGATATAGGGGAAGACTCTCTGGGGACCCTGATGTAGGGGGAGACTCTCTGGGGACCCTGATGTAGGGGGAGACTCTCTGGGGACCCTGATGTAGGGGGAGACGGGGACTCTCTGAGGACCCTGGTCCCTGATGTAGGGGGAGACTCTCTGGGGACCCTGATGTATGGGGAGACTCTCTGGGGGCCCTGATGTATGGGGAGACTTCTCGGGGGCCCTGATGTATGGGGAGACTCTCTGGGGCCCTGATTTAGGGACTCTCTGGGGACCCTGTTTTAAATTGGGGTTCTCTGGGGAGACTTTCTGGGGACACTAATGTAAGAGGGGAGACTCTCTGGGGACCCTGATGTAGGGGGAGACTCTCTGGGGACCCTGATGTAGGGGGAGACTCTCTGGGGACCCTGGTGTAGGGGGAGACTCTCTGGGGGTCCTAATGTATGGGGAGACTCTCTGGGGGTCCTAATATATGGGGAGACTCTCTGGGGGCCCTGATGTAGGGGGAGACTCTCTGGGGACCCTGTTGTAAGGTGGGGTTCTCTGGGGACACTAATGTAGGAGGGGAGACTTTCTGGGGACCCTGATATAGGGGGAGACTCTCTGGGGACCCTGGTGTTAGGGGTGCTCTCTGGGAATCCTGATGTAGGGGAAGACTCTCTGGGGACCCTGATGTAAGGGGAGACTCTCTGGGGACCCTAATGTAGGGGGAGACTCTCTGGGGACCCTAATGTAGGGGGAGACTCTCTGGGGACCCTAATGTAGGGGGAGACTCTCTGGGGACCCTGATATAGGGGGGGCTCTCTGGGGATCCTGATGTAGGGGGAGACTCTCTGGGGGCCATAATGTATGGGGAGACTCTCTGGGGGCCCTAATGTATGGGGAGACTCTCTGGGGACACTACTGTGAGGGGCAGGCTCTCTGGGGACACTAATGTAAGGAGGCTCTCTGGGGACCCTGATGTGTGGGGGAGACTCTTGGGGACCCTGATATAGGGGGAGACTCTCTGGGGACCCTGATATAGGGGAGACTCTCTGGGGACCCTGATGTAGGGGGGGGGCTCTCTGGGGGACCCTAATGTAGGGGGAGACTCTCTGGGGACCCTGATGTAGGGGAGGACTCTTGGGGACCCTGATGTAGGGGGAGACTCTCTGGGGACCCTGATGTAGGGGGAGACTCTCTGGGGACCCTGATGTAGGGGAGACTCTCTGGGGACCCTGATGTAGGGGGGAGACTCTCTGGGGACCCTGATGTAGGGGGGAGACTCTCTGGGGACCCTGATGGTAGGGGGAGACTCTCTGGGGACCCTGATGTATGGGGGAGACTCTCTGGGGACCCTGATGTAGGGGAGAGACTCTTGGGGGACCCTGATGTGGGGGAGACTCTCTGGGGACCCTGAATGTAGGGGGAGGACTCTCTGGGGACCCTGATGTAGGAGGAGACTCTCTGGGGACCTGATGTAGGGGGAGACTCTCTGGGGACCCTGATGTAGGAGGAAACTCTCTGGGGACCTGATGTAGGGGGGAGACTCTCTGGGGACCCTGATGTAGGGGGAGACTCTCTGGGGACCCTACTGATGTAGGGGGAGACTCTCTGGGGACCCTGATGTAGGGGGAGACTCTCTGGGGACCCTGATGTAGGGGAGACTCTCTGGGGACCTGATGTAGGGGGAGACTCTCTGGGGACCCTGATGTAGGGGGGGCTCTCTGGGGACCCTGATGTAGGGGGGGGCTCTCTGGGGACCCTGATGTGTTGTAGGGGGGGCTCTCTGGGGACCCTGGTGTAGGGGGGGCTCTCTGGGGACCCTGGTGTAGGGGGGGGACTCTCTGGGGACCCTGGTTGTAGGTGGGGGGGGGGGCTCTCTGGGGACCCTGGTGTAGGGGGGGGGTCTTCGGGGACCTGGTGTAGGGGGGGGCTCTCTGGGATCCCTGGTGTAGGGGGAGACTCTCTGTGGGGGCCCTAATGTATGGGGGGACTCTCTGGGGGCCCTAATGTATGGGGAGACTCTTTGGGGACACTACTGTGAGGGGCAGGCTCTCTGGGGACCCTAATGTAAGGGAGGCTCTCTGGGGACACTAATGTAAGAGGGGAGGCTCTCTGGGGACCCTGATGTAAGTAGGGACTTTCTTGGGACACTAATGTAGGAGGGGGAGACTCTCTGGGGACACTAATGTAAGAGGTGGAGGCTCTCTGGGGACCCTGATGTAAGGGGGGCTCTCTGAGGAGTCCCCTATGTGATGGTGTGTGTGTGGGGGGGGTGGCATTGAAGGACCTGGCCTTGGGGCAGCAAAGGGAATAAATCTGGGCCTGGGCAGAGGCAGCGCTGAGACTGGGGGCTGACACCAATGAGAGAAGGCGGGGGAGGAGCTTTCCTCTCCGCGTGGAGTACCTATGCCGTCTATGAGACAAGAAGGCATCCTGGCGGGAGATTAGAAGGCACAGTGATGGTGACCATAACTGATCGAACGGAATTCCCAGGGATTCGATTGATTGACAGTAAGTGCCATTTTTTCAGAGCTGAGCAATCGATGCCAACCTCCACCACCTGTGCCTCTTACTGATCCCATCCCCCCCACCACTGATCTCATCCCTATCCCCCCATTACTTCTACAACAGAGGTGATGGGGGGGATAGGGCTGAGATCAGTGGAGGGAGGATGGGATAAGTAATAGGCACAGGTGGTGGTGGGAGAGGATGGCACCAACACTGCCGCTGCAGCCACCCCCCTCAAGTACCACTGCTGGTACTTGAGGGGGGGTGGTAGCGGTGATACTAGAGCGGAGTGGTAGTGGTGATACATGAGGGGGGTGGTGCCGGTGGTACTAAAAGGGGGGTGGCAGTGGTGATGCCATCCTCTCCCGCCACCACCCGTGCCTCTTACTGATCCCATCCCCCTACAGCCGCACCACTGATCTCATCCCTATCCCCCCATTACTTCTACAACAGAGGTGGTGGGGGGATAGTGATGAGATCAGTGGTGCGGCTGAGATAGTGAGAGGCACAGGTGGTGGTGGGAGAGGATGGCACTGCCACTGCAGCCACCCCCCTAATGTGAAATCAGAAACAATTTTTTTACACTGTACAACAAAGTAAAACAATTCTAAGTATCAAAATCACTCTTTTGGGGGGGGGGGGGGGGGGGGGCCCCTTCATGATTTCTTGCACCAGGGCCCTGAAGTCTCTAGTTACGCCTCTGGGAAGGGGGGTGTGCCCCAGGGGAGGAAAATGGACGTGAGCAGCAGAGCCAGAAAGTCAGAGCCCCTCCGGGACAGATAGAGGGGTACATGGGGCTGACAGAAAAGGGGGAAGGGGAAGACAGAGGGGGGTGGGGAAGGGATGGGGGATGATGACACATGTCTAATTTGGCGGCTGCTTAACCCTAATTTGGGAGGCTGCTCATCCTTTAAGGGGGTGCTCATCCTATAAGGGTGGTACTTATCCTTTTAGTGGATGCTTGCTCATATATTTTGGAGGCGCTCATGGGCTGCTCATCCTTTAATGGGGCGGTGCATATCCTTTTAGGGGTACTCATCCTTTTTTATTTAGGGCTGTTCACATCCCTTTAGAAGCGCACATCCTTTTTGGGGCACGCTCATCCTGTTAGACATTCGTGCCACTCGTGTACTTTTGGCAAGGGAGGGATGACACAGAAGGGA